>JAOYSI010007010.1:0-12418 GCA_025775065.1 Hiodon alosoides | reverse complement strand
TGCCGGTAAGTAAGCTGGGCTGAGTTGAGTGGGGGACGGAGGGGGGTGATGCTGGGACGCCAGAATCACCGTCGAGCTCTCTTGAGGCGTCGTGGGCTAGTCGACGAAACACTGAGGATGGAAGGTGCCCACTTGAAGACCCCAGAGATCAAAGGGTTTTTGAGCACAATGTTCAACCTTGGGTCCAAAAACTTGGTCTCCGTCGAAGGTTATAGGTCTTCCAGCAGGACAATGACCCCAAACACACATCATAAAGTACTCAGGAATGGTTCAAGAAGAAATGCTGGACTGTTCTGGACTGGCCAGCAATGAGTCCAGATCTTAATCCCATAGAAAACTTATGGCGAAACCTGAAATCAGCAGCTGGGTGAAGACACTCCTCCAACATTGGTGACCTGGAGCAGTTTGCAGCTGAAGAGTGGGCCACATTGCCAGTAGAAGGCTGCAGGAAACTTGTTGGTGGCTACAAGAACATTTATCTGCTGTTATCTTTGCCAAAGCCTGTGCAACAAAATATTAGGTATTGGGTGCCAATAATTTTGTCCATGCCATTTATTTATAATAATATAATAATGTTTATTTTCTGAATTTAAATATTAATATTAAAATATATATATGTTTCTGCAATGTGGAAACTCCAATAAACGAATGTGGAATCAAAATATTTTTGAAATTTCCACTTTTGATGAATAGGGAATTATTTTTAAAAAGTGCAAGAGTGTGTATATTTTTGGCCTCAACTGTATATTAAATGTTATATACAGAAATAGTATTTCAAAATGCAATATGATAGACAGTTCATTTATCTGATTATTTTAGTTTAGTCGCCCTCTTACCACACATTTTACTTATCACGTCTTACTCACCACTGTATGGGGTTTCAGGTTAGAAGACTAGCCATAAACTGAAAAGTACCCATTGATTTATTTCCCTATCTATGAAGGAGGGACTGTGTTTGAGAATCATAAAAAAGAGCCATAGTTTAGCTATAGTTTTCCTCAACAGTTGACTTCTTGACTTACCAAATGGCTAGTGCTGACTCCACTCCTGTATTTGACCTTGTCACAGATGACGTCTGGCCTGCTGACTCAACTCCTGTCGTTGGGTGCTGATATCTGTCACAGATGACGTCAGGCATGTTATCGAGCACCTTCAATGCCCCTATTTTGCAGAAGTCAGTGGCCCCCAGCTTTTCCAGGGCAGTGGCATTGCGCAGTGGAGTAACATAACATCGGTCACCACGGTGCCCCGGTTTGCCGAGATGATGTTTCGCACCTGGCAAGCCACTGGCACCCTGTTTAGCGTAGAGGGAGAACAGCACCACAGCCTCACTGTGCAGGTAAGAGCTCTCTCCACTCTCGATAATGTCTCTACTCTCCTCTATCCTCTCTCTCCATTCCTCCCCATCCGTCAACTTTCCAGTTGCAGCCTGGGTGTTGTTCCTGGAGATGGAACTTTCTCTCTTCATTTTTTTTTTACACTTTGCACTTTCCTATAAGCACTTCAATCAGCACATATTTAACACAATTCAATTTACAGCCACTTTTGATCTTATAATTGGTAATTGATCATAATAAATATATAAGCCCATAAAAATCACTGCTAGACCGAACCAGATTGTGTGCGGACTACTTTAGTGGTTGTTTAGAAGATGACTAATGTCCCTTCCTTAATAGTTGGTATGGTGACTCGATACAAAAAAAGTGATTTTTTTAGGAAAATATTACCATCTGCTGGCACATTCTGGATCACACCGCATTTTGAACAGCAGGCCTTGATACAAACATTGGTGAGCGTGTTCCCTCTGTGTGCTGAAGGGGATTATCCCCCATCTGTGCTTGCACAGCTCCAGGAGGGAGATGTGGAGCTGTTGCTGCAGAGGGGGGGGGCCTTCACCCTTTCCCAACTGGGCGTGACCAGAGTCAACGATGGACAATGGCATCACCTGCAGCTGGAGCTGCATAGCGAAAGAGCTGTTGCCTCCGGCCTTGATGCCATCCTTTCCCTCGATTATGGGCTGTCCAAGGTAATTAGTGTAGAGGAGGGGATATAACTGTGAATGGTTTGGTTGGACGGGCCCATTAGAACTCACCTGGTACAGTTTCTGGGTGTCATGAAAATGATTGGCAGATGCATCAGGCTGTAGCTGTCATTTAAAAGGTCATAGAAGATTGGCCAGGTTAGTAATGTTGTCAGAAAGCCAGTAAGTGGCACCCTTCTCTCATGGCTAAGGAGAACAATGACACAGGACTCATATGGGGTGCAGTGGAGTCACATTTCAAATAAACCTTAACAGTCTCCCATGGGAATGTATGACATTGAATGTATGTGTGTGGCTCTGCTTCTGGCCAGGTCAGCATGAAAGTTGACAGCAAGTTATTGGTACTAAAGCTCAAGACACTAAGTCTGGGTGCTGTTCCTGGAGAGGAAGGAACTGTGCAGCATGGATTTCATGGCTGTGTGCAGGTTGGTGACTTCATCGCTGGTATATGTGTTAGAGTGTTACACTCCCTCTCAGTGTGTGTGTGTGTGAGAGAGAGAATGTAAAAACCTTCTCAGTGAGTGTTTATGTTTGAGTATGTGAGTGTACACTCATTCTCAGTGTGTCAGAGTGTGTGTGAGTGCACACTCCCTCTCAGGTTTTGTGTATTTGAGAGTGTGAGTGGGTATACACTCCCTCCCAATGTGTGTGCATTTGTGTGTGTGTGTGTGAGAGAGAGTATACACCCCCAATGTGTGTACTTTTGGGCTGTAGGGGCTCCAGGTAGGGGACAGCTCCAGCAGTGCAGTACCTCTCAGCCTGGCTCAAGCCAGGAGAGTGAATGTGGAACAGGGCTGCCACCAGCCCAGCCCCTGTGAGTCCAACCCCTGTCCTCCAAACAGCGACTGCAACAACGCCTGGGACAGCTACTCTTGCACCTGTCACCCAGGTGAGATGGGACTATTCATTTTGGACCACTGATTACCAGTCCTGGCCTCCATACAAGTTTCTGGTAGTAACAGCATGTTTTCTCTCTTCATTTGTAAACCTTTCTTGTTTTTGTCTGTCCCAGGTTACTATGGTAACAGCTGTACCGACGTTTGTTCTCTGAACCCCTGTGAGCACCAATCAGTTTGCACGAGGAAACCAAGCTCCTTTTACGGTTATACCTGTGACTGTCCCAGCAACTATTTTGGCCAGTACTGTGAGAAAAAGTGAGATGCAAAAAAGGACTAAGACGAACAAAATGTTCTTATTTTTGTCAATAGTGCATTTGAAAAAATATTTGTATATCTCCTAATTTATTAACTAAACTGCCAACATTAAAACATTAACCATTTGGACAGGAACTATGATGAAAGGTCTTTTAGAATTAACATCAGTCTGGAAACAGGCCAGTTAAAACCCAAAAAGGTGTGTCTGGGACATTAGCTGTCTGCTTCCCCGCAGGGTTGACCTGCCGTGTCCTCAAGGATGGTGGGGCCCCAACACTTGCATGCCTTGCTCCTGTCCGGTGGAGAAGGGCTTTGAATCCGACTGCAACAAGAGCAGCGGGGCGTGTCGCTGCAAGGTGAGTGGGCTGTAAAACCTGCTTTACCACTCTTTTTCTTGACCTGTCTGAAATGGCTTAAGTCTCTCTCTCTCTTTGTCTGTTTCCATCTATCCAACTCTGTCCATTCTCTCCTCCAGGAGAACCACTATAAGCTACCTGGCAGTGACTCCTGTCTGCCATGTGACTGCTACCCCATGGGCTCGTTGTCCCGGGCCTGTGATGAGTCTGGGCAGTGTCAGTGCAGGCCAGGGGTGATGGGCCGCCAGTGTGATCACTGTGACATCCCCTTTGCTGAGGTCTCTCCCGGCGGCTGTGAGGGTAAGTCATGGATTTCTTGGTCCCTGCTGATAAACCGCAGGTTGGCAGGATACAGCATGGTACCACAAAGCCATTTATTTTTTCATCAGGACCTCTTATCCAGAGCAACATAGCTTAAGAAACAGTTTGTTATTGTAAGATGATTTTATGAACCATTCGCTAATCTTTGAGACAATCATGTGCTACTGGCAGAATAAACCAGGTAGTACTGGGGTTTCTTATAGGTACAGCCTGATGCCGCTAGGCCTGATACCTGCTGACTAAACTCTCAATCCCTCACAGTCTGTCCCCTTTCCCCCCTCCCCCTCCCTTTTCCTCTCCTTCTCCTAGTGATCTACCATAGCTGTCCTCGGGCTATCCAGGCTGGAATTTGTTGGCCCAGGACAGGGTTTGGCTTCTCTGCTGCTGCTCCCTGCCCAAAGGGATCCATTGGTATTGTCTTCTCTCGGCTGTGTTCCGTGTGTTTTCTCATTAACCCCTCCTGTCCCATTGCTGCTGCCTATGTTACAGTTGCTGTTTGAGTAAAATTGAATAGTTTCCTTACATGGTCAATGAAGTGATGCGACCGCATTTAAATTAAATTAAATTAATCTGGTTCACCAGAAAGGGACAGAAAGTTGATCTTTGATGACAATTATTTGTTTGTCTCTTCCAGGAACAGCTGTCCGCCACTGTGATGAGCACAAGAGTTGGCTGGAGCCTGACCTCCTCAATTGTACCTCCCTCACCTTTGCCAAGCTCACAGCCGTTGTATGTATGGTTGCTCCTGGGAGGGAGGGAGAGAGAGAGAGAGAGTTTGTTTGTGTGTGTGTCTGCGCTTGTAAGAATAACCTTTATCTTGTCAGCGAACTGGTTTTTATAGAGCCCCTGGACAAATATAAAGTATAAAAATTTATTAGATAAAGTGTTGTTTTCGTAGTACCCAACAGAAACAGCCCTTCGTGATTTTACCTGCTCTCTCCCTATGCGGTGGAGCTGACCCAGAATGAATCCCTCCTGGACTCTGGTCAGGCATGGCAGGTGGCATCCATGCTGTGCGAAGCTAGTCAGCTCACCCTGCCCCTCCGCTCTGGCGATGTGGCGCTAGCTTGCCGTCTTGCTGGAAGGCTCCTGCAGCACAAGCCCTCCACGCAGGACGTCTACTTCACTGAGGTGAGACAGGCTTGGCAGTCATTATTATATTCCAACAATCGATTGTTACAAACTGACAATCCAGCGTTGTCCCTCACGCTTACATTGTGGATTTACTCACTGTGGTTAAACCAGCACTTTCAGTTATGGATTCAGAATGTCTAGGTCTGGGCCATGCCAATCCTCTCTCTCGTTTTGAATTTGTTGAGAGAATTAACTCTGCAATTACGATGCGGTTGACCAATCCCGAGATGCGAGAGCCTTTACTGACAAAGCCACCTTTTTGAGTTGTGGTAAATCTACCCCCTCTTGTTTAGAATCTGGTTCAGGTAGGCAGTGCCATCCTGGCTCTGGAAACCAGACCTCATTGGAAGCTGATCCAGCAGAGGGAGGGGGGCAGCGCCTTCCTGCTAAATCGGTATGAGGCCTACGCCAACTGGCTGGTGGAGAACATGAGGAAGACCTACCTCAGCCCCTTCACAGTCGTCACGCCCAACATCGGTGAGGTGTTTGTATGTGAGGGTACACTCCCCCGCAGTCTGAGTGTTTGTATGACTAAGTGCACACGTCCTCTCAGCGTGTGGCCGACTGGTGCAGAACATGAGGAGGACCTACCCCAGCCCCTTCACCATTGTTGCGCCCAATATCAGTGAGGGTACAACCATAAAACCAATAATCTACTAGCCTATTGCTGTATACCTTGCAGCAACAATGTGACATTATGGATTTGTTTAGCAGATACTCCGGTGAGCCCACACAACTGAATATTTAAGAAACGTTAAGTAGCTTTTACAGGGATCATTCTCAGATTTAAACCTAATACCTTGTGGTTACTGGTTTGATACCTTAACGAGGGGTGAGAGCCCCTTAAACTGCAGATCCACTCAGAGGAGGCCAGAGACCTTGTTTATTAGTCATCTGTGACCTTTTTCTATGCATTGTTAGACTCATTTTGTTGAAAACGTTTATTTTTTTCTCTGCCGGTTGTGTCTCCAGTTAATTTCAGCATGGTTCATGAGTCATCTGTGATCTTAAACTCAGTTCAACTCATTGCTCAGTTGCTTAAGTATTTCACAATAATGTCAAATAGACTGTTTTAGTGGATTGAGTTTGAGGACGGACATAGACTGCCCAGTCGTCCTCACCCCTAAGCCTTGGACTCGATTGGCCCATCCTGCCCCCTCCCTCCCATCCTCACACTAGCCTTGTCTCTATCCCCAGTCATCTCACTGGATCATCTTGAAAAGATGAACTTCGCACATGTCAAGGTCCTGCGACATGAAGTACTGCAGAGGGCAGTTGACATGGAGGCTGATGGTTTCAAGCTCGACAAAGTCTCCAGCTCCAATAACCACTCAGTCGACCGAGAGGAAGTCGTTGCCAGCGTCCTGATTTTCCACAGCCTGGCTGCTCTTCTACCTGAGCACTACGACCCTGACAGAAGGAGCCTAAGGTTTTTTAAAACGCTGCATTCTTTTAAATTTTAAAAGAATGCGGCTCATTCTTTTAAAAATGTTATTCTATTACTTGCTTAGCATATACTCTATCTAGTGGTGCCGATATAAAGCAGTTCAGGTTACATACAACATCAAGCCCCTTCCTGAGATTTGAACCTTTGACCTACTAGGTCTACCTATCTAAGCTACCCGCGTCTTATGCGTCCCCATCTGTCATCTCGTTCCTTAATATTCAATTACAAGTAACGTCAAATGCTAACTTGTATGCTTTATGACTTTGTTTTTGGTTGGCTGGAGATTTTGCTACGAATAGAATAACCAGGGTGTCCTCTGGTGCTTGCTGTATGTATTGGCTTTAGTGACAACATTGCACTGATTTCCTTATAAACATTTACAGCTGAGCACCGTAGAAAATTGATAGAGAAGGTAAAAGGTTATTGGCATCTGTCAACAATTCATAAGACTTGTGGTTAAAGCCATTTGCAAAAATAATAATGTTATAAAATAATGCTGTTTATTGTTATGATTCATTTTTCCGTTAACAGTAAAAGTAGTATGTGTAGTAAGGGTGTAATTGCATGTATCTGGCTATGCAGTACTGTGCAGAAGTCTTAGGCACCCTAGCTTTTGTAAACAAATGTAGTCTTTGATGTTTATGTTTTGTCTTCTGTACTAGTATGTCAGTAGAAAAAAAGCAATTTTTTTTGATTTCCAAACATTCATTTTTGAAGAATAAGGAGTGCAACATATGGTATAGCCTCCACAGAGCCCTGATCTCAACATCATCTAGGCTGTCTGGGATTACCTGGACAGACAGAAGCAAGCGAGACAGCCAAAGAAATGTGGCAAGTTATCTAAGATGCTTGTAAAATCTATCTGCCGGTTGTCTTATAAAACGGCACGACAGTGTAGCTAAGAAAATTGATGCGGTATTAAAAGCAAAGGTTTGTCCCTCCAAATATTGATTCTATTTTTTATTTTTTTACTGTTTACTGCCCTTTATAGTATTATTTTATATTTAGAAACTTTTAATTTCATTATTTTTGAATATCTTCGCTTTTACATGTGCCTATGACTTTTGCACAGTACTATATAAGCACAAGACCTACTGAGGGTCAGTGGAGGTATTTGATTATTTGATAATCTTGAATATATTATTTATGCAAATTTCAGAGTATCCCGTTTTATAATTTTGCTTTCACCCAGGTTGATTTACAAATGATGTGACCTAATTGTTGCGTAAGGCTCCAGGTGCCAGTATAGTGAGGCTCATGCCAGCGAGAAACATTAAACTCAATGCAATTCTTTAAAATCTATTAATTTTATAATGAGATTCTGGCCTGACAATGGCGAGATTAAAGGTGCCCAGTTTTACCTCAGCATCCACAATCCACCTCATGTTTGGTGGCAGGATTTTGTGCTGATTCAAGAAAAAATAAAGCAAAATTGAAAAAATGTTTTATGTGAATGCAAGTTAAATTCTACTCACATAAGGAAAGATGTCTCTGGAGGATGGTTTCAACAAAGGATAAGCTTTACAGAATCATGAATGCAACATATTTTTGTCTGAAATGCTTTACTATACTTTACTCTTTGTTACTTTAAATTGTAGCCTTTAGCATTTATAGAGCTGCTCCACAGCGACATCAACATACTATAACTGCTGGTTGTGCCTCCTGTTCGTGCACAGAGTGCCCAGGCGGCCGACTATCAATACTCCTGTGGTCAGCATTGTGGTCCACAGCAGCCAGGAATCATCACATCATGTACAGGACTATCTTATCACCGTGCAGTTCCGCCTGGTCCAGCCCAAGGGGCACTCCAAGCCCACTTGTGTCTTCTGGAACCACTCCATTCTGTGAGCTCCCCACATACTACCAGACACATTACAATTAAACATTACTGGGTTTATTTAACAACTTTATTCTACAGGACCATTTCTCCTAAATGTAACCTGCACCACCCACTCAACTGTGACCACAGAATGATTCATTTTGGACTTAAGCCCGGGTTTTTTTTGTCAGACACCTAGTAGTGTGCCGTCGGCAGAGTTTATTATGAGCTTGTACTTGGAGACACCACTGAATTACATCCAGCATATAGCATTGCTCGACATGGAGTCTGCCATCATAACCGTTTACTGAACCCATTAAGAAGTGTGACGTGAATGCTTGGTTCCATGGGAACTGATAGGGCATGACCTAAACAATCCCGTCTCCCACAGAATGTGCTGACCTTCAAGGCCTCGCTGCTGACACCGACGGTGCCCCCATTGTACTACTCGTAGCTTTGCTATGTACTTTTTGCATTTAATCCTTAATTTAATAATAGCATTAATTTAAGTAAAATAATAACTTTTATACCCCATGAACTTTAATTTGTCATGTGATTTGTCGTATGATTGTTCATATTTCGTATTTAATAGGGAAAGTTGGAGCACTACCTATGTGAGGAGACGGAAAAGGTTGTTTGGGATATATTTTTTTAGGTGCACCAGTAAGTATGCTTTAATTAGAGGTAAATTGGGCTCTCATGTGTTCCAATCGCTGCTCAAGGAAGTAATAAAATTGATCATCAAAGGCAGTAAAGACAGCTTTGTATGTAAATTTGAAATACTGTGAGTGAGCAGATTTAACCAGCTTGGAGAAACTGCAGAAGTAAATTTTAGTTTTCAGCCTCAACAACTGAGTCACCTCTGTAGTCATACTAGGAAGCTAATTGGAGGGGAACTTGATTTTCAGCAAATGGAAGTGAAGAACATTCTGAGTATACAAAAATAGTGACAATCTAAAAGCTGTGGTGCCTGCAGTTTGCAATTGTCAGAAACGTAACCAAGGAAAATACCCATTCAAAATGAATATCTCTTACAATATTACTCAAGATCTCATACGAAGTAAATATTGTAAAAGCTGTGACTCCTCTTTGTGTCCATTTTGGTTAGGAGCAGTGAGGGGATTGGTGGCTGGTCAGCAAAGGGGTGTGAGTTGGTGTACCGAAACCACAGCCACATCAGCTGTCGGTGCTGTCACATGACCGGCCTCGCCGTTCTCATGGATATCTCCCCACGAGAGGTGAGGTGGGCATCAGTCAGCTCATGCTGGGATATTAACCTGTTTCCAGGTGATGAGATATGCTATGTTTTCTCTTCGCTTCAACTTAGGCCATAGTTAGTTACACAAGATCTGGTCTTTCTTACCCTCACTACGTAGCATGAGCTGTAAGTCTCTTGTTGCCTATTGATATATATTATAACTCAAATGTGTACTCTTGTGGCTTGATGAAAGTACTCATCAAGTAAGCTTACTCAGTCGTGAAAGGTTAACCAAAACTATCCTTCACAGTACTGTATAACTTAAAACGAGTCAAAAACTGTGGGTGAACGCAGATAAATACGAACTAACTGGTTGCTTGCTTCTCTTAATTTGGCAATAATATACAGTACTGTCCAAAATTCGTAGGCACACCACCTTTTTTACATAAATGTAGTCTTTGAAGGAGGATGGTAAGGCCTCCACAGAATTCCTTTCTGGGATTATCTCGACAGACAGATGCAAATGAGGCAGCCAAAGTCTGTAGAAGAAAGTTCACCAAGATGCTAGAAACAATCTACCTGCCGATTGTAGGTGCAGGGTAGCAGCTGCTCTTATGAAAACACCATTAAGCTCTAGAGCTTATTTTATTTATCAGTCTCATTTAGTCATTTTATACAATATCTGAAGGCGTATGTTTTTAGAATAGTAGCTAAAGATGACTTTAATCAATATTAAAATGAAATAAACAGAAACCACCTGGTAAAAATGTAAAGAATGTATTAATAGTATATATAGCATATATAGAGTTCACAAGATCTAGTCTTTCTTACCATCACTACGTAGCATGAGCTATAAGTCTCGTGTTGCCTTTACAGGCCATTGTTTATATTCTGCTGGTTTCTCTTTTGACCGGTTGTCTTTCATCATCTCTTCATTTCCTCCTGCATTCTCCCACCTGAGTTGTCCCCATGCCCTCAAATCTGCTCCCCTTCTCTTCTTCCCTCCCCCATTCTCTTGTCTTTGCATTCTCTCCTTCCCCCTCTCTGGTCATATGTTCAAGACTGTATTTCTTATCTTTTACCTGGGTTCTAATCTCTCCCTCCACCCCTCCTTCTACCCCTTCTACCCCTTTCTCTTCCTCGCTGTACCAGAACGAAGATGTTCTGCCGTTGAAGCTGTTGACCTGGAGCACGGTTGCGTTGACCTTGGCCTTCCTCCTCCTCACCACACTCTCCCTCAGCTGTCTCCATGCTGTGCACAGCAACCAGAGCAGCATTTCCCGCCATGGAGCTGCTGCTCTCTTCCTCTCCAAGCTCCTCTTCATCTTCGGTATCAATCAGGTTGACAGCCCGGTAACCACCCTCTCCCCGAGCCTTGGCATCGTAAATGCATATTTTATATTCAGTGCATTGCTGAAGTAGCAGTAGTAGTATTTATATTTATCATTTGATAATTGTAAAATCACTAGCAGGTTTTCTGTATGTAAATGCAGATGAAGTATTTACAGAGAAAATTGTGTTTCCTCTGCTGTGCTACACCGCTACACAGCACTCCTGAACCTGAGCTTTCTATCTCTTTGTGAGGACAGTTTTTGTGCACTGTGATTGCCATCCTCCTTCAATACATGTACACATGCTCCTTCACCTGGCTATTTCTGGAGGGGCTACACATCCACCGCACACTGAGCGAGGTGCGCAGCGTCAGTTATGGTCCCATGTACTTCTACCACTTTATCGGTTGGGGAGTGCCCGCCATCATCACAGGTAAGAGCTGGGAACCATTGGAACAAAACAGTGGGAAATGACGTACTTTCCTGGGGCAAGGCTTTAATTTTCACACCATGGTATCAAAAGGATAATTTGATTAAACCAGAAGCAAATTTTAGAATTTTTAAATCAAAATTTAAATTCTCTGTTAAAATCATGGCATCAGCAGAATTAATTTGAGTTCTGTTCCCTGAGCTTCAAATGCGAGTGGTTGGCTTTGCAGGGCTGGCTGTCGGAATGAACACAGAGGGCTACACAAACTCGGACTTCTGCTGGCTCTCCATGTACGATGCTTTGATCTGGAGCTTTGCTGGCCCTGCTGTCCTAGCCGTGTCTGTGAGTAACTCACCTTCAAACACTAGCTGGACAATGGTGTGAGAAAATGCAGTATTGCATACTGGTGTTTGTTTAATTAAATACATGAAATGAATATATTGCTATATTAGTATATTAACTCTAATGTAATTGTGTACTCTTGTGGCTTGATGAAAATACTCATCAAGTAAGCTTACAAAGTCATGAAAGTCACCAAAACAATTTTTTCACAGTACTGTATAACTTAAAACCAGTCACCCCGAAAAACTGTGGCCAACGCAGATAAATACTAACTAACTGGCTGCATGAATCCAGCTCGCATCTCTTAATTTGGAAATAATATACAGTACTGTCCAAAATTCGTGGGCACTCTAGCTTTTTTACATAAATGTAGTCTTTGAAGGAGGATGGTAAGGCCTCCACAGAATTCCTTTCTGGGATTATCTGGACAGACAGATGCAAATGAGGCAGCCAAAGTGCATTGCTTTACACAATTGTTCCCCAAACCACTCGACGAGTTTGTATAGACCATTTCTTTCCCACCACAACTATGCACTATATGGACAAAAGTATTGGGACACCTCCGCATTAAACCTACAGGAGCTTTTATGACATTCCATTCTAAATCCATAGGCATTAATATCGAGTTGGTCCCCCTTTGCAGCTATAGCAGATTCTACTCTTCTGGGAAGGCATTTGTGAAGTCAGACACTGATGTTGGACGAGAGGGCCTGGCTCGCAATCTCCGTTCTAGTTCATCCCAAAGGTGCTCGATAGGGTTGAGGTCAGGGCTCTTTGCGGGCCAGTCAAGTTCTTCCACACCAAACTCATCCAACTATGCCTTTATGGACCTTGCTTTGTGCACT
>JAOYSI010007009.1:0-12418 GCA_025775065.1 Hiodon alosoides | reverse complement strand
TGCGTACAAGCAGAGTTCACTGGGGAGATCAGCTGATTATTAGAATGTGTTAATACAAAATGAAAACAAGTACTGCATAAAGAAACTCAATAGCACTGTCATGGAGGATCAAGTACCTCTGAAGTTCAGTTAGGGTAGTTTATAAATATTGGCCAACCTACTTTCGCACCCAAACATCACTATGCAATATCATTTTCTTTTTGCAGGAAGCCAACTCCATCAACAAGTCTCTGAGCGCTCTGGGCGACGTCATATTCGCGCTCTCCACAGAGCAAGCCCACGTCCCCTATCGCAACAACAAGCTAACCCAGGTCATGCAGGACTCTCTTGGCGGCAACGCCAAAACGCTAATGTTTGTCAACGTCTCGCCCTCAAACTGCAACGTTGAGGAGACCCTCACCTCACTGAGGCGAGTCAATCCTAGGTCCAAAAAACTAGCTTTTTTTCCATTAACACGGTCCACGCTGAGGTTCATATTTAAGGTATACACAGAATTCATATTTACAGATGTCCTAAAGATATTTTAAAATTATGTTTGGATGTGTATTTGAGTAACGGTAAATGGGACTAAGGAAATAAGACTTTAAGATATTGGATGGGGGGATTTACCGGTAGGAATTGTGAGATCTGCCTATGTTTTGTTACAGAGGCTAGGGAGGATTTAGGGGGAGGCTAGGGAGTTAAGAAGGAGTGCATGGCTTTCTGATAAACTACAGGCAGGTTAACATCTAAACACCTATCGGCAGGAGAAAACATTTGAGTGCCTTCAATGAGACAACGTTAGGAAATTGTTAATTGAAAATTAGTTAAAACGAAGCGGTTACTTTTCAAATAAACTTGTAGAGATTGACATTTCGTGCATTTATTTCGTGCGAAAAAAATACTCAAACACACTCCAGAGGTCCAAGGTTGTGTGTTCTTCCATGCCCAACCGAAGTAACGGATTAGTGTATTCCGAGTGTAAAATAAAAACGCTGAATTATGGTGGTCCGAACTGTGCTCGTTTATAAATAGATAAATCTTCCTTAACCTCTTCTCTGTTGGGTGGGAATAAAGATGTGCATCTCCTGTGTTTGTAGCTACGCCATGCGAGTTAAAGCAATAACCAACAACGCGCAGAGAAACGCCGAGAGCAAGGAAGTGGCTCACCTCAAGGAAGTACGTCTGTTAAGCATTTACTTGTGCATCACCTCTGCTCCGAGTCTGCACCGGACCGCCGTTAATATTGGTTCAGCACCTTACCTCGCTCGTAACTGATGCTGTCTTCATCCGTTTACACGCACGGCCGAGTTTCAAGTGTGTGAAGAGTATTCTTAACCGTTCGGTCATTAAAAGAAACGTAAATCCTGTAGAACGAGCAATAACCCGACATATTTACAGACCTAAGGCTGAATACTTCCGCTTGAAGTCCCAAGTTTATACATTAGATTGAACATCACATTATATGTCAGGTTGTTCATAACTCTAACATTTAAATTATTTTGTGATATTTGTATGCCTTTATGACAGGATATGACATATAGGTAGAACTTGACTAAGGAGTAACTGTGGAAGCACAACGAACGGTTTGTCTTCTAGCTTCTCTCCATTTATTCCACTAGATGGAGCAAGTGAGCACATAACAAAGAACGCTGACGCAATTCCCAGAATCAAGTTGCATAATAAATATGTGATGCGGAACGCTGGCGACAGTATTCTGTTTTATGTTTCGCACACTTCAGTCTGAGGCCCTATGGTAACACGTTCAACGAGCTCTTTTCCTTCTCTTTCAGATTATTCAGAAGTTGAAATCTGGACAGCCCGTGGAGGAGGAAGTGTAAACTCACTCATCTAGCTGTTTGGGGCTTCTGTTATATGAATGTATGAGTTTCATGCAGTGAAAATCATATGGGTTTGATCGAGATTTGAGTCAGATATTACACAGTAACGAAAAGGTTAGAAGAAGACATTTTTGATGTACATATACATTTTGGAGGGGGTGGTTGGGGGGGCCCCCTGTGCCATCTGAAGCCCGGTACCCACAGCACGATTAGGAAGTCACTTGGCCAGTTTGTGCTCCTTTTGTGATAAATACATTCACCAGAGATTAGGCCGCTTGGCAGACAGAGGCAGGGACACACGGCAAATTAGATTTGGCAAGTCCCATCAAATCTCAAGGGTTTTGTTGTTATGCCGTCGTATTCAGTTGCAGTAAATAGATGAGGAAGATTGGGACAGGAAAGTCCAGTTCCGCAGAGTCTGCAGACAATTAAATCAGGGGACTCAGCGTATTATGGCATTGTTAGGAGTCGTAGTAATTTAGGCCAAAGAAAGAATTCATTAAGGAAGGAAATTACTGAGAAGGACACCCGTAATCTGCTGTGTCCGTAGATTCACAGGTTTGAATCTTGCCCAACAACGGCTTTCCGGGAGGAACAGTTTATTAAATCCACAAAGGAAGCTGTTGGATGAACATTCTGCAGTCCATATCTTATAATTAAGGTGGTATCCTTAAAGTTAAGGATAATTCTATTGGAATAAAAAAGATACACTTTATTGATGGACTGCTGCCCTTTCCACGAGGCACACCCATAACATAATAAATAATTTCCCAGAAGTCCAAATTCTCAACTGATGCTGGAACATGCCTTCATCTGGTTATATATGGATATGAATATTGTGTTAATATTGTGAATTATTGAATAAAGAACTTGGCTCACCTGCAATATTGTAGCATAATATTTATTAAACAAAGAAGAAAAAATGTCAGCCCTGACATCGTTTAACTAAAAATAAGGAGCCAATTGACATTTTAAAAACTCATTTTAACTCAAAAGCTGATTTTTTTTTAAATCTAGGTTCCTAATTGAGTTAAGTAAAGGTTTATCAAAAATAATTGCAAGTTTTTGAAATGTTGAAATGAAACAAAAAAATTTGACACGATTTGTCTGTGCCAATAGAATAATAAATAAATAGGATCTATAAAAAAAAAAAAGGTGATTAATACGTTTAACACTATACAGCTTTTCACCTTCTCTTGAGGATCGGGCTGAATGATCATTGGCCCCTACGCATTCTGATGTAAGGCATATCAATAACAAGTACTAAGTAGTATAGACACACAAAATAAATTTCACCCCTGTGCAGAAACAATTACTATTTTAAGTTCTGCTTATCTGCAGTTCTGCGAGTTTTACGATAACGAGTGTGGGAGAACAGACGTAACAACATCGATTTGACAAAATCAGTTCAGGTTAATGGCCCGTGTCAACGGTACAAAACCAGTTCCCGTCATGGGGGATGAACTGGCAACCCTACTGGTCACACGTGTGGTTATTTATCCACCATTTCGGCTGCACACCCAAATTAGTCCTTTCCAACGACCTCACCTTTGGGACAACGTTCAGTAAAATGAACAGACTTTGCTCCTCATACCTTTGGCTACCTTTGTCAGCTACAGCCATGAGGGGAGAGATTATTCCCGGCTTCTCACTTGATTAACTCATTAAGATAGGCATCTAATTTGATCTTCTTTTTTTCCACGGCACTTAGTTCCGGTTTTATCTCCGAAAACAACATTTACTCTTATTCATTAAATCATCACAGTCCTCTTCCTTTCTCCCGAAGTCTTTTCCCAACACGTGTTTGGGTGAGGTCGTGAAGGGTTCCGTAAACACAAAGACCGCCGGGAGAAATAGAGAAAGTGAGACATATCTGTCAGAGAGCGATCTCAACTCTGCAGCTCCTGTTTGGACGACTTAACAGCCCCAGATATAGCTGAGAGCTATTCCTGAATTCCAGAGATAAGGAAATAGGGAGCTGGGGACATGTGTGTGCGGGGGACCACATTGTTCAACGCCGTTTATACCGTTTATATAATACGCAGGGGCGTCAAAGTGGGGGGAAAAGTGGTTCTGAATACTCAGGGCCCCAATGGGGGAGGGGGGGGGGCCAAATTGCAATCTCTTCGTGGGGCCCAAAATTCTTAGAGGCGCCCCTGATAATACCATAGACGTTCGGGTTTCTAAGCAGCACGAACTTCTGCACAAAGTTTCGTTTTCTTAGCTCTCGCCGACGTACATCACTCGCATTTGAGCCTTTATGTCTTAGGCTAAGCACATTTTAACCCACTAAGACAGCTTGTGTTAATGTTTCATCTTTAAAAACTGTAGGCATGCCAACTTTGGCTCCTCCTTTAGCTATAAAATAAAATACAGGAAAATGGTAAGTCATAATAAAAAAAGACAGCAGATAATTTTGATATCTATTATAATGATTTAATCACCGATTAATAAACTGAATCAGCCATTTGATTAATTTGATTGCACATCTGTAAAAAAATGTTTATAGAATTTGAAATATAAACTATTTTAATTCTATTTGAATATTGACTGAATATTTGTTCGAATTAATGGATCACACAGTATAAAATCGTGTAAAGAGAGAGTGTATAGTATATATAAAGGATATATAAGACATAACATGATACTGAGGCTATATGAAGTTACAGAATGTCATTGCATTGTTAATATTTTTGCTAAATGTGAGTTTATATCATTTAAAAAAACATTCAGAAATGACATACATATTTTTTTTGTTTTGTTTAAACTCATATGCACCAGACAAAACATTTTCAGCTGTTCTGATCGATCATTGAGGCTTGCATCCTGTGCTTGTCAACGCAAAGCAGCTAATCTCATTACGCGACGGCATACGGATTAAAGCGTGAGTGATAAGTGGATCCCTTTGAGAGAGGACGGCCAGCGTCACCTTGCCCAGAACCGTGAGAAAGTGGGGTGCTAATGTCGCGACGTCACCACGATTCTGAACGGTTTGGGCTTCATGGTCAGCCCAAACGTCGCTGTGAGGTCTAGCTCCTGGCCACCGGCGTTCTCAATCCGCAGGCGGTGAAGCAAGGTGGTGAGGAAGACGAATATCTCCAGTCGGGCCACGGCGTCTCCCACGCAGCGACGCTTGCCCGTACCGAATATCATCACCTTCTCTGTCAGATCCTTGTTCAGCTCTCCCGATTCGTCCAGAAACCTCTCGGGCCGAAAGTGGTCCGGGTCGGCCCACAGTTCTCTGGTGGGGGGGTGGTGTCACAGCTTAGGTAAATGGGGACCATGTTTTTGCTGTACAGAAGCATCCAACCAGTTGGCACTAAGGACATACTTCATCAGCTGATTAAACCTATTCATTTTCACAAACCAAAACAATACCAGAACCGGAGCTCTGGTAGCATTTTGGCACACTAAAGGGTTCTGATGTCAGGGAACCGTGGTATACTGTGACCACACTCAAATGTGATGAAAAAGCGTGCCAGCGAGCACTGCGTGGCAGAGTGGGTACTCCATGTGTGTGGAAGCGTGGACTGAGGACAGTTCAGGCCGCACAAACACACAGCACTGACACTGACACAGAACTGACACTGACACTGACACAGAACTGACACTGACACGGACTCCGACAGCGTGAGCCCTTGTGTACGTGCCCTGTGCCTGCATCACAGAGGGAGACAGCCAGAAATTCTGCAGATTCTCCCCAGATAAACAATCTGCATGTTGGCTGTACACAAAACGCTGGAGAAACTTGTCAGGACAAGCAATCTACCTGCGGGCATACTTTGGGTGTAATTCACATACATTTTTAAAGCCTACTGCAAACATAAACGTAGCATAATCCTTAAAGCTATACACACGCTCAGCAATACGCTATCGCTAACCGATTAGCATTCACTCTTTTCCCAGTGAACAATTCCTGATAAGGTCCAGACCTCAAAAACAATATGGCTGTGTCCATTTTTTTGGACAGCCAATTACACAAAGACTTTATGGCCTACTACAGAAAGACACAGCTAAATACGCTTAAACTTACGTGTCATGATTAACTTGATACTGATTGACGAATATGCAGGTGTCTTTGGAAATAAAATAGCCATTTAGGACAGTGTCTTCTGTGGTGCTATAAAGACATCAGGAAAAATAACAATACAGGGTTATAAACTCAGTATTTTTTAAACAATACGGAACATTTACATCCATTGGACATACATTCATATATCTATGATCTTTGATAATAAGGCAGACCAACATATTTAAATAATGCCTTAATTTTCATGTACATTTTCTAAGTCTTACCAATGAGGTATTGTTAAGGGGACGTACGACGCATGCCTGAACACCTCGTAAATAAACGCCTCTGTGAAAGGCATTCTGGGTCTGTCCTCAAACCTCGGCCTATCGAAGCCAATTGTTTCATCTGGGCGAAGCCATGTGGAGACAAAGACGCCGTGATTAAAGCGAGAGGAACACAAGTTGGGCGTTCCTCGTTTCCGGAGGACCGAAGAGCCGTCAATCTGTGTGCCAGAGAAATCATTTCCCAAAGGTGTTGGAATGATCACTCAGCAGGAAATAAAAATATAAAATGTTATGTGCTCCTTAGCAGGTTCTTCTGACCTCAGATCAGTTTCAAAACAATTCCAACAGTCAGATTCCTTGATTAAAAAGTAAAGTTGCTTGTAAAGTTAAATTAAATTGCTCGCATTGTAACCAAAATCTTTGTCAAAATTTGTGTCAGATGTGCCACAGACGGTTAATTTAGCAAGATTCCTTGTAACCTTTATAATGTAAAAGGACGTACATTACCTATTTCCCGATGAATTTTAGACTGGATATCTGGAAACTTTACGAGGTAGAGCAGACTCCACAGCAAACCCGCTGTAATCGTATCGAATCCTGATCCGGAAACAAACATGAAAATTGTGGCTGTATTTTTATAATAACAACAAGAGAGCAATGCAATAGGCTTTGACATACGGAATTTAAAACCGAAACAGAACAGGAGAAAACATACCAGGAAGAAAAGCTATCCTTGGGCATTGTTTCGGTACCGTATTCCAGTTCCGATTTTAAATTCTGTCATTTCAATGATTGTGACGGCCAGAGGAGCTCATTAAATTCGTGCACTGGTATTAAATAAGCCTGCTTAATCTATTTTAAACCAGCAGCATCATCATTTTATTCCATCCGCGTCTCTGCCCTGGAACCATCCCAGCAAAAACACCTGGAACTCTTAGTGTGCGTCTCAGCAGTGAGCAAAACACAACCTAAAACACTACGGTCAATTCTTAGGAAGGTAACTCACAATCATTGTTAAACGGGATTTTTTGGAAGCTCAATATCTATCAGGCTTTAATGAGTGGGACAATTTATATGTTTCAGACAATGTAGAAAATAAATATGCCCTCCAACTGATGCAAAGATAGATTGCCAGATATCAGTGATTATCAGGGATTGCCTGATATCAGTGATTGCCAGATATCAGTGGTTATCAGTGATTGCCTGATATCAGTGGTTATCAGTGATTGCCAGATATCAGTGGTTATCAGTGATTGCCAGATATCAGTGATTATCAGTGATTCATTAATTCTTCCCGGTCAGACCATCTTGCTTCTCCACTACATTTCTAACAAAAACTTTCTTACCAGCTCCAAAGATATCAATGGCTGTGTCCACTATTTGTTTGTTAGTGAGCACGGCTTTTGATTCATGTCTGTCCTCACACAGGGCAATCAGAGCATCGGTGATGTCATACAATCCTGGAGGGAGAAATAAAAAAATAATAACAATCTAAACAATTCACAATCCAGGATCGTACAACCTATACATCTGCCAGTCACTGAAAAGTGTAGTAGAAATTAGGCGATCAAGATCAATGTATCATAACCTGAGCAATTCATTATACATTGGCTAACCTGCATATCACTTTGTTAGAAATACACTAAAGCAATTTATGCAAAAGTAAGAAGGCCCAGTTAATATAATCACTCTTCACACCCTGACGTCACTAAACAAAGCTCATTCCGGGTTCACACTTTGAAACCTATATTTGAACTGACTCAAGCTCCTCTGTACCTTGTCAAACGTAACCAAATGCTCTTCGATATTTTGTTCCAGGAAACTATTCATTCCACGGATGTACCGGATCAGTTTCCTTAGGGATGGACTCGGAAGATAACGGAATATTGGGAAGAAATCCGCCAGGTTTCCTGCAGCAAAAATCCTCAGGACTTCGTTGTTTATCTGGACGATTGTGAGGAAGCTTTCGTCGTCGTACTCGTACCGCTTGCCGAAGCATAGGGCACAGACCACGTTGGCGACAGAGGTGACCAGGGGGATGGCAGGATCGAACCCGGTCTCCTGGCCTGGGTGTTCCCGGAAAGTGTTGACCAGCTCCGTGGCTTCAGCGCCAACGTGCTCCTCCAAGAGACAGGAGCAGGTGGAGTTCTTGGCCCTGGTCTGGGAGAAGGTGCGCAGGGCGTTCTTGCAGATCTTTTTGTGGAGGATCCAGCCTTCACCGTACTTCTCACTGAACGTCATGCTGGTTCCGTTGGCCACTGCCGAAAAGGAGAAGAGGTCCGGTCGTCCCGCGAAGCTGTCTCCTTGCCGTACTAGGGCCTGCTTGATGGTTTCGTGGCCACTCAGCACCACTACGTCCAAAGAGCCCAGCTTGATCCGAAACACGTCCCCGTACTCAGCCCTCATGTCAGTCAGGGATAGGTGAATTTGCTCTCCCATCTGCAGCAAATTCCCGAAGAACGGCCACGGTCTCGGCCCGGGAGGGGAGTTCGGTAGCCTCCGTTTCCGCAGAGCGAAGAGAGTCAGAACCACGACACAGAGGGTCACTGTGACTGTGGAGAATGTCATTAAGGTTTCTTCCAGTCTAAACATCCTGACGGTCGTTTTCTTCTGGCTGGAACTGGAATGCTTTGAGGAAAAATTGGGAAATTATCCCAAAAACATGTCGACCACAAGAAATTAATCATTCAAAGATGACTTGATTTGTTAAATAAATAGTGTGTGGTTATTTCCAGGTAACAGTTAATCAGCTAAACCAGTTGTTAACCAGTTGTCTTTCAATTTAAAACGATAAAACGACGATATCTTGATATCATGATGGAGTATTTCAACCACCAAATTCTGAATTTTACAAGCACAGCCAACTATACACATTTTAAGGGTGTATAAAAAATCGAAATTAATTTAGTCTGCGGAAAACTTTCCATTCCTATTATTTTGGCGTAACGGATTTGTTTTCACGTTCAATTAACTAACACATCGGCCGCGAACTAAGAAACTTAAAAATAAAAATTAGACTGGAACCAAATCATAACTTTGGAAACCTGACAATTGCATTTTACCTAATCGTATTTAATATACCTTTCGTTTTATGAGTTAAGAAATAATATACTTACAACACACAGAAAGCGATACTCTACACAACTGAATTAAATATGATTGTCAAAATTTTGATGTGGTCCCAATTTAAGCCTGTAAGATACATGTTAAAAAACAGAAAAGGAGCACTCACCCAGAGCCCAAAGCGAAAGTTTATCGGTGTTGCTTCAAACTCCTTTTATGACATTCGTGCGACTCCCAGCAGAGAAGATGTTAAGATTACATCACGACTGCAACGCAATTCGAAAACACTGTAAATAGCGCGATTGTGTGGGGTAGCAGGGAGATCTAGGCAATTTGATCGGACATTCTGAAAAAGGACGATTGTAACCTTATATTTCAATGATTTACGAGATTGCATACTTATGAAGTCAACGTCGTAATGGAGTTTCCGTAATAGTTTAATTTGAATCAATGTAAATACTTGGGTGTTTAGGACACTCGTACCGAGCGACTTGTACTTGTACCTGAGCTGAACGTCATAATTTCTTGTTTTGTACAACCGCGGTCGTGGGTGGTCTCAAGCAAGTCTTCGGTTTTTAAGGGAGGAAAAGTTGGGATAAGATTTCCATTACGTTTTTGTAGTCAATTAGCTTACGTATATATTTCTATGGAAATGATAGCACGAAAATGCGAAACACGTAATACCAGAAAAAACTCCAGTGCAAGCGTTGAGAAATGTCAGAGCTATGTTAAAGATACAGCACAATTATTTTTTTGAAGACTTGAATCTCTAAAACACAACTTTGCAGAAGGTACAGTTTTATTTTCCACGGATTTAAAATTCCTTGTACGCAAGTGTCCGTCGTAAAGAAACATTAGGAACATGTCGAAAGCACTAGATGGTTAATTGGCGCCCTAAGTAAATGGGGTGTGAAAAATGTCGTTGTCGTTTATCAGCGCGATCAAAATGAGATATAAAGTAGAACCTTTAATTGAGTTAAAATTGTTCAAAGAGAACAATTTGTTTTATCAAGAAATAATTATATTCCTCAAAAACACGCGTGACCCAATTATTGCCCCCCTGCATTTAGTACTTTGAGCAGGCTCTACTTTTCCTAGATAAAAACACCGAGGACTCTCCTATCATCCTTGATGCATCTGTTGCATTGTAAAAACAAATCTATTGCTGGTACTCTACACCCTGCCCCTAACTGAGTGGTTCACATCCACTACTCTCTCCAAAAGGGGGCTCCATTGCTACATTCACTGCCCAGCTGAGACCTTGCCTCCTGCTTGGCACAAGGTACGAGCCGTTGCCCTCTCTCTCTGGTTCTAAGAAACTGGAGGTAAATGGGTTGTTTGAGTACGAGGCTCTGCTGCAATTGCCTGTGGTGAATTAGCTGGAGGAGATCTATCAGGACTTTGTGACCGCCCAACTGGCTGGCACCGGCACAGTGGATGGTTTCCTTGGCACAGAGGAAGCCTCTACAAGCTAACCCATGTACCGGAGGGCATCCAACAGTGGAAGCCAAGGTGGAAGACAGATTCTGGGCCAGGCCTCTGTGATCTCCCACCTAGGCTACTATAATTTACTGCTGGCTCACCTACAAGACCTCTCTTGTGCAACCAGAACGCTGCCACCCATGTGTTCTTGGACCAATCTCAGTTCACCCACGCCGCTCCACGCCTGATCAAACTCCACCAGCTTTCTGTTTCTGCCCAGATCCAGAACCACGCACTCACACACAACCACCAGGTGACCGACGGATCCGCTCCGGGCCACCTCCAGTCACTCATCACGCCTTACCTCGCCACCGGACCTCTGTGAACTGCCAATGCAGGACGTGTGGTGGACCACTTGTGGCCCGGGGCTTGTTTTCCACGTGGCTCTTCTTGGCCCTTGGTACCGCGTTGAAAGGAGTGTACGTTCGGCTCCCCCCCTCCTTCTCTGCCCGGCGAAGGAGAGACGTCAGAAAAGACCAAACTGCGCTCCAGCCTCCTGGTCTCTTTAGCAGAGAGTGGAGGAGGTGCTAGACATTGTGAACTGATCATGGTCTCGGCGAGAACCTGCTGGCTGATTCGAGCTGCGACCCGGAGGGGACAGAAAAATGAAGCTCGGGAATGAAACGCCACGAAACGATGACAATAAGAAGGAAATTCATGGTACTTTCTGCTGGAAAGATTAATCGACCGGTTGCAGTTTTTGTACGCTGCTCTGAATGAGTAAGAGCGTCTGCAAAATAAATACAATGGAAAATGGAGGGTCATTGTGCCTGAAGAGCTGAAAAGGTTCTTCAGGCTTGGCTAGGGTGAGATAAAGGAACAAATATCATTGTTCCTTTTATTTGGTTTATTGAGAAGCCACCCCTTCTCAGAAGGGTTGGGGGGCGGCAGACGGCACACCACCGTTGAAACCCGGGATAAACCCAGCTGTTCAGGCTGAGAGAGAAATGTGTGCAGTGTTGGCTTGTTGTTTCACAGGGCTTTCGTGTGTATTTCATTAAATACATGGTTTTTAAATCAGTTCTAAGTCGTTACGCTGTTGAACTGGTGTCAGAGTGAGAATCTCTCCCCAGCTGTTTTGGGGCTACCCACAGTACGTATTGTATTTTGTTTGGGTTGATTTTGGAATTGCAAATTCTGCTCATTCATGTGGACTGATTTCGGATAAATCTGAAGTCTACTCGGGGAGGGTGAGTGAGCATGACTAGACTCCTCTAATCCCAGTTACCTTCCAGCCACCTATCCGTTTACACTCAGCTCACACGAGAGGTTCAGCGCTGATTGGTGGAGAGGCCTACCCCTCTCAACGGCGCCAATTGGAGACGCTCACAAGTCCAACCTCAATTTCACGTTTGTTTAAATTTTTAATTTAAACTTAAATTGACACTTTTCCATTCAGGACATGTACTTTGCCCCTTTAGAGAGTTCTAGTTGCAGGGAATAATGATGCCAATTAACTCCTCCCACAATCTACCTTACAATCTATCTACAAGATAGCTTACTATGTCTAAATAAACTTACTATATCTATACAGCTGGTTTTCGATGTGACTATGCTTTGATATATGAATCTAGGTGCATAATGTAATTTTAAAAAAAAGTTATCTTGTGACACAAAAATAAAAGTTTCTTGCTTTCTTTAAGGACTTATATTGAAAAAGAAATTTACACTATTTACATTTTGCATATTAATAAAAATGTAAAACATACAGTATACTGCCATATATATTTTCCAAAGTGGAACCAATAATATATACA
>JAOYSI010007007.1:0-12419 GCA_025775065.1 Hiodon alosoides | reverse complement strand
CCCACCCCACCCACCACACCAAAAAAACCACACAAACAAAACCAAACACAAACACACAAAAACAAACACACACACACAAACACAACACCAAAAACAACACACAAACACACACACACACACACACACACAACCAAAAAAACACACAAACACACACACACACAAACACACGCACACACACACATAACAAAAAAAACACAAAAACACACACACACAGACACACACACAACCAAAAACACACACACACACACATAACCAAAAAAAAACACACAAACACACACACACACCCACAACCAAAAAAACACACAAACACACACACACACACACACATAACCGAAAAAAACACACACACACACACACACATAACCAAAAAAAACACACAAACACACACACACACACACACACCCAAAAACACACACACACGCACACACACCCACACATAGACACACACACACACAAACACAGACCCATAAACACACACGCTCACACACACACACACACACACACACAATAAAACACAAAAAAAAACACACACAAAAACACACAAACACATACATAAAAACAGACAACAACTCACAAAAACACAAAAAAAAACACATATATACACAAAAAAAAACACACACACACACACACACACACATACACACATAACCAAAAAAACACACGCACACATACCCATAAACACACACACACACACACACACACACAAACTCTCTCTCTCTCGCTGTATAACCTGTCCATCTTATGACAATAGGTCATATAATACATCGCCGTCTTTGGACAAAAGCTAAAAAGAAGAGAGAAGTAACTTCACAGAAAATACATGCAATGCACCCATAAGAATTGATCATGGTGACTGACATCTGTTATAATCACCGCTGAACTCACAAACTAGCAGCCTTCTACTGAGTTCTTTTTATTAACGATAAACAGATGGAGAAATGTTTGGAGGCAAAGGGATTTTCTCTAAGGGACTGAAGGTACTTGGATTTGTGAAACAGGATTAGCCAGTGTGTAATGAGTTGGGCACTGCAGGGATTGGCATGTTCAGCTTCAGCACACAAGTCTTAAAGTGTGTGTGTGTGTGCGTGTGGATGAGAGCATGTGAGTGTGTGTCTCTGTGTGTGTGTGTGTGTGTGTGTGTGTATGTTAAGGGATATAGGGGAGGAAGGACATAGCGTGTGTGTGGGGGGGCGGTGACGAAAGATTTCTAGAATGGAACTTGTTCTCAGAATTTTAAGAATTGATGTGCCTGTCCTAATTTTAGGACTGTACATCTGGTGAAATATACATGAATCCTGGCCCATTTCAAGAGGTTTCTCACACCATGTTCTGACTGCTGAAAAGCAGAACTGCCTGTTCCTATCCAGAACAGAAACCATAACCAAAGGGGTAGAATGACTAGCTCTAAAATGTCTATCATCATCTCAAACCGGATTTCAGAGGAATTACAGGAATTATCATTTTCCTGGCAAAACAAATAATCCATATGAATCTGTCGGTGATATATAAATGTACAGTAGATATAACTGCCCTGAAGAGGAGAAAGTTCCTGTGGAATAGCCGGGTATCAGCAGTGAGGGAACACTTGGTGAGTGGGTATGTGTCACGGACAGTCTGAGGGAGGGAGGAGATACAGTGTCACCTGCGTTGAGGAGAGGCCCGGCGTCTGTTGGCCTGACGCGCAAAGCGCTCTCGGTCTGCCATCTGCCCCCGTCACCGTTTACTGGCTGTGCTGCCACGGAAACGGGCCCACGCGTGAGGTCACGAACGCTGACGCTGGCACGCTGACATCAGCCTGTAGCTCTGACAAGCTCGGGTCTTGCCATCCTCACAAAACGCTCACTTAAACCAAGATCCTTCGTGAAAACACTGGTTATCAGCTTGTTATTAATAAATTACTAGAATAAATTTTTTTTTCCCAAATGACGATTTCACACCTACAGAAAATATCGATGTTGGGGGAAAAAAAAACAGCAACCTGATGTCACACTCCCTCGTCCTGTTTATCTTTGCATAATTTTAAGCGTAAACAAAACCCTTCCAACCAATTATGCATCACCCTTAAGAAGCTGAACAGGATCGGCCCTATAAACCTCAGTAACAAGATTCATTTTACTGTGCTTTGCTGATTACACTAATCTATGTTAATGAATTTGGAGGAATCGTCTCTTTGTGGGGTTACGTGTTCATCAGTTGCCTCATTAATTAGGCTTTAAAGCACAGATACTGGCCGGGAGAGAGGGGGAGTTCTCCTGCCTCATCTTGGGGGCCAGGAGGTACGGGTGGTTGGCTGACGAGACTAAGGCGTATCTTCTTCCTGTCACTTGCCTTTCTGTGTGCTGGGGCCGGGGATGTTGGTGTCGCTTACAGACCTTTTCCTATGTCCTGCTGCAGCGTGGCCGTGCAGCTTGTGTGGATGGGCTGCAGCGGTTGTGTATTCGTTTGAAGGGTGTTGAATGAATCTGTATTTCTTTTGCCATTACTCTAACCTTAACCCCAACCCCAACCCTAACCCTAACCCAAAAAATTAAGAGCCTTCTGTAAGTCCGCGGCTGCTCTTAAAGACACTGAACTGGATGGTCTGAAAACATATCGTACCTTCTCAATGGTTAGGTTTCAAAGATCCCCGGTTAAAAAGGGTTGACATGACAACAGAACCACATTTCTTTAAGCATTCATCGGCGGATGTCAGCCGCCACACAAAGCCTGGAGATTGAAGACGCTGGGGGGTCCTCAGGAGATCCAGCCTGGCCAAACTTTGGTGGAGCTGAACGCAGTACCGCACCAGCCGCAGTGGTGCTGAGGCCCAGCACTTGGGACGCAGAGTGTCTGTCGAGTACCTCTGGCAGGATGTTGAGTTTGATCGTTGCTAGGCGTAGCCTGATTAAAAACCAGTGAGGCAGACAGAAACTGAGACGAAAAGACCATTTAGGGACTAGCTTTGTGTATCCTGGTGAGGAGCCCCTTCCCAGCTACAGCCCAAGAAAGCAGGCTCCCCAGAGACACCAACACCAGGTAAGCATCACTGGGGAAAGCCATTAAAGGTTACCCTGCTTACCTGGGGCTCCGAGAATAGCCTGGTTGTTTCCAGCCGACAAATTGACCAGGACGGGTGAGCGTAGCGACAGGTGCTGGTGGCTCTCCACGGCACTACTGCGCTGTGGCGAAATGAGGTTCCATTAACGCGCTTAAATGAGCCGACTTTTTACAAAGGCTCAAAAACAGTGTAAAATGTAATGGTTTCATTAACGGTTTGATCACGGCGTCCCATCTTGCAGGCTGTGCGTTTGTGGTTCAGTCTTTAAAAGAACCAGCATGTGTCTTGCTGATATTAACATCAGTACAGAATCCTGCACAAGTAACAAAAAAGGTGAATGAACGAATGAATGAATACGCAGCTTAACAATACCAGGTTCTCAACAGATACAGATACAGTCTTTGGTCTGTTTGCTTATCTACCTGCAATTTATGAAGTACTTTTCTGATTTATTTATTCATGACATATTTTTGAGATATATTTAGCACAATTCACATGGGGATTTTGTTTTCTTTCTGTGTTTCTGCCCTTCTGTCTTTAGGTCCACAATAAAATTCCCATTAAAAATAAAAAACACGTTTATATTACAGTTAATATAAATGTAACGTAATAATGTAATAATGCAAGGCGACTTACAGATCATCATGCATCATTTACTGTAAATGTTTCTGGCCCTAATCCCGAAACCAAATGAAAACACAGAAAGACACAGTTACACCAACACGTCAAGTCTTCCCTGTCTCGTGTCGGCGGTGCCCCACCCTGTGACCTCCAGCTGCCAGTGGTGCAGCTCTGCTGGCATGCATGAAAGCTGTTAATGGACGGTTTGGGATACAGAAAGGTTAGCGTGGCCTCAACGTTCGCCCATTATGGGATCGTTTATCCCCCTCACCAGCTTGTGCCTGGCTGCTGTTGTGCCTCAGCTTCTCATTTCCGGGTCTCCCTTATACCCGGCCAGTGCTTGCCCTCCTGCTTTCGAAGTACCCGTATTAACATTTCATTTGGACACCAGACATTCAAAGAGCCTCTACGGAGCGCCGTCCTCGTACCCCCCTCGGAGGGCTACGCCCCGCCACTAACATGGAGCTATCTGTTGTGTTTTGCTGATACTCTGTCGGAGGTCCTCCGCGCAGCACCTTCCCCGGTTGTCGGCTCCGAGCTGCCATCTGTTAACCATGCTGGGTAACACATATCTCCCTCAGGCACCGGGTTCCGAGGTTCTTATTTTCGCATGGCGCAGAACTGTAAATTGGGTCGACAAGAAGCGTGTATAGAGCTCTTGAATATTCAGAGGTGCATGGCCAGAGTTTAGTGCAGAGGATTAGTTAAGATTTACTGGCACGTACATAACCCATTCCTCTCACACATTCTTTAATCAGGACCTGTATTTTTTGTACTTATTTATGAACTGTCTAGTCGGTGGCAGTGCAGCAGTGAGTGTCTGCCAGGGCCTAATTTAAAACCGTTTTCAAGAATGAGAAACTCAACTGTTTCGGAACCAATTAAGGAACCATTTGACAAGCCTGTTCCATTGACAAAAGTTATCTACAAAGTTTAATTGTAAAATACCACACAGTAGTTTTAAGCACACTCTTACTAATTAACCTACCTCAGAAGCGAAGCCTGTAAAACCAAGACGTGCTAAGGTGGGTTAAACAGGGGGACTTGAAAACCCATCTCCCAGATCAATAGCTGTATGCGCGGTCTGACTGGGGAAGCTATCACGAAGCGGGCCAATGGCTGTATTTCCCCTATGCGCCCTGAGGGCAGCCCTTTCAGGCCACCTTCATCAGCGTGCAACGCAGTCACATCGCCGCACCCTATTGGACAAAACTTTATGAAGCATCGTGGGAAAGACCCAAGACGCTTTTTCATGGTGGAACCTTGACTGTGTTCCAATATGAGTAATTGTAGTAATTGTGTGAAGACCGCACAGCAAGACCCAGACGTTACCAGCGGCATGTTAAGCACCGTTGGCATAAAAGCTCCTGGATGTCGGACCTTTTTGACGGCCGCGATTCATTCTGAAAGAAAGGTGCCTTACAAGGGAGCCTCAATGATTGGGTGTGTGTAGCGGCCATTCTGAAGGGTGTCTTGAATCCAAAAGGCTCAGAAAACGGATGCACGCTTAACAGGAAGAACCAATAACTCAGTATGCGCAGAGTGAAACTGAGGCCCATTCTAAATTCCCTTCACCGTGAGCACTTACATGTCCTGATATTAAAACAAAGCCCTTGGAGGACGTGTGGCGTTGAATGCAAGTAGCCACATGTGCGCCGTTAGCCTGGCCGGGAGATGTCTGTGCTGGGTTCCAAAACAAAGCGGGACTAGACAACCATCGGTTAAGGCCAACTCGGCTTTAATATTTTTCAAACTGAGATCCTATGTGCAGGATAACGTAGTTGGGGAAATAAGTTGGCACCTCCACCTAAATGTGAAAATTTAATAATTTCCTGCACACGCATACAAAATGTTACATGCTCCCAACAGAAATCATAGCAGTAGCTGTTAACAGTTAATTCTAAGACAATGCAGTGCTGCGGCTGCTGTAGGCATGTCTTTTTATTGAGGTGGATGCTCGTGCGCTGTGTCTGTATAGACACAGTGATTACGGCCCAAGTTTTCTGTATCAAACACAATGAAGGAGAGATTGCTTGACAGCTGAGACCTGAAGGGCAACCATGGAAATCAATACAAGCTCCTGGTTTCTGCTGCTTATCGCCAGATAAATAACAGACACTCGGAGGCACACTCTGAAAGTAATACAGTTCCATTTACAGATTAGCAGTCAAATCAGACCAAACATGACAAATCCATGTTTTTTTCATTCCCCAGGTGGTGCACACCTGAGCAGCGGCTACTACGGGGGCCATTCTGAAAGTTTTGACTACATGTGGGGACCGGAGAGAAACATTAAGCTTGGGCTCCCAGGATGCACTTGGGCTGGACAGTACGGTAATTAGCGCAAAATTTTTTTTTTCCTTCTTTTCCCTCCAACCGCAAAAGCCTTTCACAGGGGTCGATCACAAAGGGCGTGTCACTGGGTTCTGCAACGTGGATGGTCACAAAGGGCGTGTCTTCCACGTCAGGTAAGGGAGTCCAGCTGTGCTTGAATGGTCTCCAGCTGCGAGGCAGAGGGGAGGGCCGTTTACCAGAAGACAAGTGACTGGTCAAGGCATGGTCACGTGGACCGACCATGGGTCATGAATTCAGGTCATGAATCTTTACTCACCTGGTTGTAGAACTCCAGCAGCTCCTGGTGGTTAAACTGAAGGAACAGTTTCTCCGCAGGCTGGAAAACAGGACGCAAGGTCAGCACACAGTCGACAATAAAAAGACATTTCCATTTCTTTTGGAATGAAAGTCAGAAAACCAGCTCCTCAGAAAAGACATATTAGCGACAGCGTTTGCAGATCTTACGCTTTGCGATCTCCAAACATCGCCACTCGTTCCATGTGTGCTCCACCACATGAAGCGTGTAAAGCAGAAAAGAGAAATCCCACGTTTTCTGTATCTGAGGTTCACATCAAATCATCGTTCACTCGTAAAGGCGTTATCATCAAACAGTCGTTAGCAGGAGTTCTCGCCCAGTCTGACGGCCAGGGCTTTGGGGGAGGGAATCGTGTCAGAGATCATTAATGACAGGGACATTAATTAGAACCAGCGTTATCATCCATAATTGAGAGCAAAGGGGAGAAAATGTTTTCTCTGGTACGCATGAACAGGAAATGTAGGGCAGGCCCAGATTTGGGCCTGACACACTTTAAGAGCTTCTGTCCCCCCACCCCTACCCCCCTGATGAACCCGACACACTGTAAGAGTTTCCGCAGCACCGCCACACCCCTACCTCTCAGGCAAACCTGACACACTGCAAGAGCTGTTGTTCTGCCAGACAAGCAATCAACCTGCCGTACATAAAATTATATGCAGATATATAGCCTGTTATACAGTACCGATCTAAAGATTCATAGTCTAATACAGTAAAGATCTATATGGCCTTTTATACAGTATCTACAGATCCATAGACTAAACTGCAGTACAGATAGGGTATAGGAGGGTATAGAAGGGTAATACAATGCTTGCCTTATTTACTTATAACTACCCCTTTTAAATGTCACCAAAAATAGAAAGAAAAAGGATGGTGGAATGTAATTTTTCTTCTCAGATAAACACCAAAACTATTCACAGCCATACCGTGAATAGTTTTTCTGCTTCTGCGTTCTTCACCTCCTGCTTTCTTCACACCAAGAGGTCTCTTTGTTTCATCAGGTTGTGGAATGTTTCCGTAGGAATTTTTCAACATTCTACTGTGAACGACTTTCTCGAGTTCAAACCAAAAATGACGGATTGGATAAAGGTCTGGAGAACGTTTATTTTGCGGTCACTTAACCATTTCTTTGTAGATGTGCTAAGAGATCATTACCCGTTTTCGTACCGCATAGTAGGTCACAGGCTGGGTCTACAATAGCTTAAACCACAGACGAAACCCATCGATTATCATCACTGCCACATTATAGAAGAACACAACTGGCTAAGCACTGAGAATTTCACAAAGTCTTGGAACGCATGCTTTGTCTCTAAGTGTCTAAACAGATTGGCTCTAGCAGCGCTCGGGGAACGTTTTGTGCTCCGTTCTGTTAGTCACAAGCGCAGTGACACTGCATAGTGCCAAGGCAGCACACTGAGATTGCCCTTCCAACCAAGGGTTTCATACTCCGGAGTTACTTATCAGAGGACATTAAAATAACCGGTGATTTGATTTGGTTTTTCATTACGTAGCTGGAACTGATTTCAACCACCGACATCTCTAATGGGACAGAAATGTTAATGGACTGATTGATTTTTTTGGGGGAAAGTAACTCGGTTGCTCTCAGCTCCATAGACTTTCTGTTATATTATATTACTCATCTACTTCAAACCAATTATTTTTATCTGTTTTTTTTTACACTTTCCATGGAAGCATGATTTTTTCCTTTTTTTTTTAATGTTAAATGGTCTGTTAATTTAAATTCCTCATGGACTACCCATGTATGCTGGCCTTTGGCGAACCTGGGAATTTTACACTGTAAATGATAAACAAATACATGATGTTTGGTTGGAGGAGCCCGGTTGTGCTGTTGCATCCTCCATATGGGTGGTTAAAAGCAAACTTATTAAGGAAAGCAAAAGCCGCAACACACAGAGAAAACACTCACCTTTATAAAGAGCCTACCAGCAGCTGTGCACATCTGTGCTCCTTTGATGAACCTCTACACTTAACCCACCACCAATGCAGCCGAGAGAGGACATCGGTCATCAGCGAGCCATGGTCTGACCCGAGTTCCTGATTGCCAGGGCTTTAATGATGTCATTTGAAAACCGAAGGTACTTAACTTGTGTGGCCATGTGGGTATTTGGAACCAGGGGTACGTTATGAAAGCCGTAATTGAGGAAACGAAGCCGTTTCTTTGGGATATAGCCAACCCCCCCGGGGTAGGGTGGCACTGACACGTGTGATGCAGAGGTGAGAGGGAGGGCACATGAGAACATGTGACTTTTATTCCACCTATCCCAGAGCTCAGAGCGGTAAACTTCCTGCGCCCCATTTGTTGCGTGACAAATAACGGCCTGACTGCCGGTATTCAGGGCCAGTAAATAACACTCAAGCAGCCATCAAGAAGATAGGAAAGGTTATTTATGATTTTTAAATTAAACATCAGACGTTAAAGTAATTTCTTCGCCTGACTTTTTTCAACTGGTAAGGATTAAAAAAACGACAGTTCCCATAAATTATTTGACAGCGTACTAAAACTGATGGTTCAGAGCCGTTTTATTAAAACAAAATGCCCACCGAGACCGATATCATAGAAAAGTGTCCTCAAAACTGGTTATGACCCTGACTATGCGGTCACATATTTATTTGAATGTGGAAGAATCAGCTGGGTTTGAGAACAGAAATGTATCATTTGCCTAACCATCACCATTTGAAGCTTCCTTGGAAGTCAAACAGGGTTATAAACTAGTTAATTACATTTCATTCGTTTAGATGGCACAGGGTGTAATTAAATAACGGTACTGTTAAGAGAGCAAATTATGTCACGTAACTATATTAGCAGAGGGATCCCAATCAAACAAGGTTTAAATAATTAGAGGCATTCTGTGCATTTCCTTCTGCTGTGAAATCGACTAATTTTGTACAGCAGGCGCTATACAGCATAGGTTAGTATTTTAATATGTAGGATGAGCCTGTGGAAAAAGAAAATCTATTTGTTGCACCCCGCTCTTCACTCCCAGTATAAACGGTGAGGCGGTTTCTTACAGCACAACACTAAAACTTCAGTATAACAGGGGAAGGTGTTGTGGGGGGAGGGGTGTTGGAAACAGTCTTAAAGAGGAAATATTTCTGCTTTATTTCTGCTCCTTCTTAACTTAAAGCAGAATTTGAAAAAAGACTGTTCTATACATATATTGTTCACCCCAAATTCTGACCCTACCATCTGAATGTTGCAGCAGATATCGAGACTCATCTGACCAAGCAACATTTTTTCAATTTTCTATTGTCCAATTTTGGTGATCCAGTGCGAATTGTAGCCTCAGTTTCCTGTTCTTAGCTGGAGTGGCACCCGGTGTGGTCTTCTGCTGCTGTAGCCCATCTGCTTTAAGGTTCGACGTGTTGTGCATTCAGAGATGCTCTTCTGCATACCTCGGTTGTAACTATTGGTTATTTCAGTTGCTGCTGCCTTTCTAGCAACTCGAACCAGTCTGGCCATTCTTCTTTGATCTCTGCCATCAACAAGGCATTTTTCGCCCCGAGAACTGCTGCTCACGGGATATTTTCTCTTTTTCGGACCATTCTCTGTAAACCCTAGAGATGGTTGTGCGTGAAAATCCCAGCAGATCAGCAGTTTCTGAAATACTCAAACCAGCCAGTCTGGCACCAACAACTACGCCACGTTCAAAGTCACTTTCTTTCAAAATCTCCTTTCATCCCCATTCTGATGCTTGGTTTGAACTTCAGCAGATCACCTTGACCATGTCTACATGCCTAAACGCACTGAGTTGCTGCCACGTGATTGGCCAATTAGATTAGTTGAAGAGGTGTACCTAATAAAGTGAGTGTGTATGTATATTTCTATATGGAATCGGCAGAAATTCCAAATATATATTTTGCATTTTCTCCCCAACCCAAAGGGCAATTGTGATAAAAATCTAGCCTCCACACTATAAGGGTGAGGGAGTCTCCAATCCTAGCCGCCTTTCACGATAGTATGATGGTTATAATCATTTCTGTTGGATTAGTACAATGGTCACCCAACATCCCTCCAGGACAGGGATAAACAACTGGGCAGAAATCCCAGAGCCACTAAAAAGGCCAAAACGTGAAACGTTACAGGAAGTATAATTAACCTGGCAGTTGTGCTCCCGGTATTTATCACATTCAGTTAAACCTGTGGTTTCTTCAGACAGTCTTTTCGCCTTAAATCTCAATCTCCAGCTCAATCTTCGTTTAGGTGAAAGTAACGGCTCACTTGGGTGTGAGAATGCTCTTCTCTCAACGATAGAATTTGTCTGCCAAAATGACACCCCCACCCCCAGTCCTTATTATTTATTTTCGTACACTTCATAGCCCATAAATTCATACCCCATGTGTTTTTCAAATGACTACTTGGTTTCATTATCTGTGATTTTTCACATTTTGTCCTTCAATTTGTGTTTAACCGGACCTGTGTTAAATTTGGCGGCTCATTAGTTCTGGTTTTACTTTAAAATAGTTTTATTCAAATGTAACTTTTCATTCTAGGGTTTGATGGCCAATACCGAATTGAGTTATTTTGTGATAAATCTGCATGAACTGTAAATCGAATCGTTTTCTTCACTACTGCACATGACTAATGTCTTTTGGACGGGAAAACAACACTGAGAATGCCTAAAACTACCTGCGGCCACATCACCGACGCGTTCTGTAACGGTTCGTGTACGGGGGGGTTCCCGGATATTCCTTAAAAATAAACGGAAGCGTGTTAAACATTGATGCTAAACAAAGATTTCCAACTCAACGGCATTGGATTCAGTCAGAGAGTGTAAGTTCTACGGTATTTAATAGACAGAAGGACCTCCCTGGCTCTTTCGCGAAAGCCCGAACACAGATTGAGTCCTACGAGCTGGAGTTTGCCCGGTCCAATCCGGCTCGTATCATTTTCCGATTGTGACCGGGAGAGCACGGTAGCGTTGCACAATCAACAGAGTGCTCCGGGACTGGGGTGGGATGAATAGGCAAGGGCTTCTCTGGGATCTCCCGTTGGCTTCCCCGGGCGCCTGTGGGCTTGGAGTACCATCCAGAGGGATGCGCCTCTTCTTCAATCGGCACTAAAGCTCTAGTGCGGGCTGCATGGCCTCCCCGAGACACCTTATCACAGTTTCTAGATTTACAATAACAACAATTTTGCAGGGACGCTCCGGTTGTCTCACGAGGGCTCCAGCACACACAGACATACCATTATAACTTATGCATAGCCTGGTTTATGTGTGTGGGTGTAAGTGTATATTTATCTATGTCTTATTCTTTTTGGAAGGGGCTCTTGGTTCAAAGAGCTCACCCACCCCTGGAATTATCAGGCATCTCAGACTTCGGGATAATCACCTGCGATTGTCAGGTGAAAGTGGGAAACACGCAGCAGGGCTGTCGTTTTTTTGGCATCTCACCCTCTGCTCCCAAAACATTCTTAATTATGAATAAAATCCAGAATTCCCAGGTTAACCTGTTGCCATGGACACCAGCCTCTTAAAACCCCTTCCTGCTGTACCACTCTTGCCGCCTCAGTCTCAGTTCAAAATCTCACCCTCCCTCACACTCAGTGTCTGCTTGCTATTCCTCCCAACTTAAAAGCTGGGCATGTAAGAATCAATACCGTCTCTCCAGCTTTTGTTGTTCTCAGGAATGGGCTTTTTTCTAAACAGTCCTTGGTTATTTTCTCCTGTCAATCATCACATTAGCGCGTTGACTTAGACCTTTGAAAAAGAAACACAAAACCCAAAAGCTCAGGCTTTTAATGGCATTCCAAGATAAGTGTGTGTCTGTGTGCGTGTGTCAGTGTGTCTGTGTGGACTGGTAGAGTTAAGGGACACTAAATTGGGAATTCAGAGTATAAATTATTTCGTCGTTTTTCTTTTACACTTAATAGTCAAATATTCCCTTCATTTGGACACTTCGGGCATATTTAACCAGCATGCAACCGGACAGGTGGAAGGAGAAACAGATCATGCACATCAGAATTCTGGACACAGTAAATGCTAGCTGCTTGTATGTGCCAACAAAGCTGTGCCAGGTGTCCGTCTCGAATACACGCACGGGAGAGGTCCGGGCACGCCCATCAGCACCGGCTGAGGATCAGGCTAATTACAA
>JAOYSI010007006.1:0-12419 GCA_025775065.1 Hiodon alosoides | reverse complement strand
TCTCACCCTCTCTCTCTCCCACTCTCTCTCTCTCTCTCTCTCTCTCTCTCTCTCTCTCTCTCTCGCACACACACACGTAGGAAAATAACAGCCACAATTAATGACAATTAAATCCAGATGAGAGTTTTCGCCCAAAACACCTTTCTCTGCCAAAATGGAAGAGTTTAGCTGGCCATCCCCAAACACGTGCAGAGACAATATATCAGGCCTGTTAGTCCCAGAGAGCCGGGTAAGGAGGCCAAGGGGAAGGACTGGAGCCTTCTGCACTCTGCACACCCTCAGTTTGGGGGACAGCGGTGTGCGGGTCCCGGCTGATCTGTTCACTAATCTCAGCGCGCTCCGACAACCCTCATCATTTCTTGCGGTTACGACGCGTGCCGCGCGTGCGTTACCGGCCGTTGGTTAAAAAAACACTCCAGGCGGAATGAAGGGAATTCACGGACGAGTCGAGACCTGTGAAATGAAACAGACCCAAGCCGCCAGTGTTGCGTTCATTCTTCCGGAAAACCCCGTCCTTCTTCAGTGACATGAACATTTATCTGTCTGCGCACTTGGGCCCCTAAGCGCTGTGCAACGAGTGGGGTTCGAGGCACATTTTCCCTCAATACCTTTAAACGGCTCTCTGCCCTGGAGAGGGGCCAAAGATGCCAATCATGCGAATTTATACATGCAGTGCTTTCTCTTTACTTTTCTAAAACAGCCAACTAAATTAGCTTTCCCCTATTGCATTGCATTGCACTTCAGCAATTCTGTCTGGAGTACAAAACCTGACGTACGTTTGACTAACCCCCACCCACCTCGTAACGGACGTGACTTTAACACGCTTAGATAAGGCACTTAGATGGATTGGGTTAGAAAAATCCCCGTCCTGTCTACTGTGTTGGACGCCAGTCAGACGAGTGAACATAACCGGCTGGTATGCACGCTTATGGGCTTGTTGTTGTCAGCCACGGGACAGGAAACACTCGACACCTGCCAGACGGGAACAGGGTCTGAGTTTTCTACAGCTGTTACCCAAGATCCACAGGAGCACTTCAGTTCACGGAGGAGGGCTTTCCGTGCTGCGCCCGTTGGAGGCTGTTGCTGCTGAAACAATCTGGCTAAGTACTGGCAGGACTATCCCTGGTGCCCAGTTCCAGGCACAAGGCCCTTGGGAAATAACAGTGGATAACAGTTTATAGACAAACCAGATATTAGACAACACGTTTATCCACGTGTGAGGGAGGAACGCGACCCCAGCGAATGGAAATGTAGAGATTGAATCTATTTCCTGTCCAGGCATGTAAATGGGACCTCTTCCCCCAACAAATGCTGTGTCTCAGCCCAGAGAAGAAGATCAAATTGGTGAGATGGCTCTCATTCAGAAAACCTCCCTTCTTGCCCTACGCCCTTATGGTTTTACCTTGTAGGAAATGGACACGTCACTCTTTGTGAGCCGTTCAGCCACGTCAGAAACCCAACCCTGGAATAGACGATGAAGTGATAAGAAGCGGGCAGGGCCAGGACGGTTAGGGGAGAGCGTTAAGTGACCGTGCTCAGGGCACCCAACGCCCGGCGTCTTTTGTGAGGGCATTGGGCCAGTCCTGAGCACGCTGGAGTCTGCCCCCTTCCTGTGTCGGACGGAAATGGGTCGTCCACATTGGAGTGAACTTCTCTCTGCGGCAAACAGCCATTGCGGCGTGGGCTATGCCAACAACCAGGGGAACCCAAGACGTGTCCCAACACCCACCCGACGTTATTATAGCGTTAATTTCCCTCCATGCCTGAGAGTTATACTTAAGGACCCCTCAGGAGACGCGGGCGCTTTTTTCCACTGCCTTGAACTCTAAATATTACTCTTCACCGGAGCTGTTAAGCCCTCCTGTTATCCAACCGTTCGAGTAACTTCCTCTGCACAGATCTGAGAAAGTCATTTGCATTTGTCAACTTAAAGTATGCTTAACCTGCTTAATTCATGACGTACACATTATCATTCAATGCTAAAATTCAATCTTCCTCACACGTCAACGGGGTCGACGTGACCTACTCCTCCAAATATTCACTGCTCTCACTTATTCTTTCCCCTCTGAATCAGTGTTGCTTCAGCTCCTCTACTCACACTCAGCTCAGTCTGTCCAGGGAGCACCTAGTCTTGCGTAACGTTAAAGGCCAAACGCAGAGAACGTCACAGAAAGCTAAAGTTGAACACTGCGGAGTCGCAGCATAAGGACAACCCTGACAACCCTGGTTCAAAAAACTTTTTAAAAAGAGGCCTCTGTATATAACTGCAATAGCCATTAGCTTAAGCAACTGCAATAGCCATTAGCACAAGTAACTGTAATTGCCATTAGCATAAGTAATGGCTATAGGTCTTTGTTAATATCACCCTCATCAGCCTGAATTTAAATTAAAAAAACAAAACAAAAAGTACAAAGCCAAACCTTTCAGGATTTCATTTTAGAATTGAAATTTAGAATTGGTGTACGAAGTTTGCTGATTCAGACATTAGCCAAATACATCTCTGTCCTGGAATTTCAAATCTAATAGTAAAAGCAAAATACAGCCAGACAGAAGAACTTTGACACACCTGTTGGCTGTTGGTTTGCACACTCCCCAGGGTGTGACTGAAGCATCCTTTTCTGTAAATATTTTGATTTTTTTGTTCTAACCGTGCATGCCTTCAACAGCATTCTCACTGACCATGAGTATTCCCCTGCTGGTCAAACACAGCGCTAATGGAATTTAAAAACACTCGCAGAAGACGCTCACATCACTTTGGGGCGATCCACAGTGGGACGCTCTGCATGGTACTAGGGCCTGTCAGCATGGAGGCCTCCCTCCCTCCGTCCCTGCATCAGACAAGCCCCAACTTTGAGCGCATTGTTTTCCCCTCCAGACCTCCAGACCTCCAGACCGCTTCACGCGGCTCACGCTTCCGGTTCACGCCACCCTGTTAAAAAACGGCTGCATCAACCTCCCCCGGATGGAAGGGTGGAGAAGGATCCGATGGGGCAGCCCCTTCTCCACCCTTCCTATCCCAGGGTGGGACGGGGGAGCGTGCTGGTGCTCTTTCCAGCTCTGGGCCTCTGAGGGGCCCGGGGGAAAGGAACTGCCAGGTCAGGTCGTTAGGGATATTTTCCTCGGTGACCCGGAAACGCCCGTTACTGTCAGTGGGGTGAGTGCGCTACTGGAAATTGCTGGGAAAGGCCGCCAAAGTAAAGCAAACTTTTCAGCCGCTGCTTTAAAGAGCTAACCCACTCTCATCCCTGTGGCGTGTTTGGTATGATTTTACACTAGCTGCAGCTGTAACCAACGTGCTCTGGCACGCAGGACCCCTGAAGGGGGAACTCCTGAACCCCACGGGGCACAACCTCCGAGAGGTTGACGATTAGAGACGATTAGCTTTTTGAGTTAAAAGGTCAAAGTCCCTAGCTGTAGGAACTAATGGTGCTCTTGTCTTTGACTCCGAGGGACGTCACCGTCCGTGGCGCACGCGTACACAAGGCTCTCCATGACCATGGGCTATATTAAAGATCCACGGTTACCGGGGCGTCGATCTTGATCAGGGCGATGTCGGCCTTCTCGTCCACGTCTTTGATCTTGGCGTCGTAGGTGGCCCCGCTCTTCAGCTCCACCTTTACCCGCTGCTTATTGGCCACCACGTGGGCGTTGGTCACGATGAGGCCGTCCTCTGAGACCACGAACCCCGAGCCGCTGGCCACCGCCACCTCGCGCTTGGAGAACACCATCCTGACGGAGAAAATAAACGCGTGAGGGATAGACGAAAAAGGGTGGAGAGAGATTGAAATTACCTTCATTCTATTTTTACACACACACGAACAAATGTCCTTTTACGTTCACCGGGGATACAAGCTACACAAATTAAAACTCTTTTTTTTACATGCAAGACAGATTACAGATCTTCCTAGCCCGTATCTATCTGCGTCATGGTATTTAGAGGATGTAATATTTTAAAGCGACTTGTTTTTGTTGGATTTTATTTCCAATGTCCACAGCCATTGGCAAGGTTTAAATCACGCCATCCCCATAAATTCAAAAGCTTCCAAGCACAAATGGAGCGTGGTCACGCATATCCAGAGAGTGTGGAGTAAAAGGGCACGGTAAAGCATTTATAAAGAGTGCCCCCATCGATGTAATCGCTCTCACGGCTGCCAATTCCGCCCTTCACCCAACTTCGCATAACGTGCGGTTTCCTCATATTTTTCTCCGTGGTTACAAGACTGATTTTAACAGTCAGCTCTCTCTGCATCCCAGACAGATAGGATTCCCTGCTCATCCGCAGTCAGTCCCTTTCCTGGTTTGAGTGACACTCATCGGGGCGAAGCTCCTATAACACCCGTTCGTCGGGAGTTGAATAAACCTCTCCCATCACCACCTTATCGGGAACGTCATTTGCATCAACCAGGTTCGCTCACAGATATAAACGGGGAACGGAGCAGAAAAATCTTTTGTCGGGCTTTGATAGTTTTCGATTGGATAGTGGCTCAGTGAAAGTCCATAGGTCCCTTCCCCTTGTGCACAGCTGATTAGCTCACAGGCTAATTTCCAGGCTACTGCTCGCCTTCCTCCATACCCTTCACACCCCACAGCACGCCAGACACAACGTCACGTAAACCCTCGACACTGTTTGGGCATGACCCGTCTTCACCGGACTGTTGCTGAATCTGGTCCTCTTTGTCGCTTTTCAAACACATTTCAGTGACAAACACCTACCGTTCACCTTCAGTCGCCGTGTGAAAAAGCTACTCCCTCAGTGCTTCTTATGGAACAGACGAACGCAGTGCATTCTGGGTGAATACATTAAGACGGAGCTGTCCTTTATGACTAACAGCATTGGGAAGTGCATTTCACTGACGGAAACGGGGGTGGGGTGGGGGGGGGGGATTCCTAAAATTAAAAACACAAACACATCTAAAAAAAATTTACATAATCTCGACAATTTATATAACCTCTGAACTGGGCACTCAGCAGTAACCGCCAGCACTGTTTCTACACAGGTGTACAGAGAGAGAGACCGTGCTTGCACTTACGCAATACCAAACAGGCCACAGGCCCCAGGGCCGAATGGTTTTCCAGAGGACCTGCGGACACTCCCTGCTCCAGCTGGCCTGAGGTCAGCGGGGGGGGGTGCGGGGGGCGGCGGCTCAGATTCTTACTTGCGATAAAGCTCAATGTGAACCACGGCCGGGGCGATCTTCTCTACAACATCGGCAATGAAGTTGTACCGGTGACGGAGACTGTCTGGATTGTCTTGGCCTGGAAAAAAAACAATCAGGGAAAATAAATCTGTTATCCTGGCTATTTCCATTTCGTATCCTGTCTTTGATGTTATATACCATATTTGTAAATCACAGTTTCTTTATTTAGCTGGTTTTCGTGTTAAATGATAGCCTCAGATACTGTGCATTTTTTTAAAAAATTGTTCAATGATTGAAACGCTTCCTTCCCAGTGAGAGGCCGCCATCAGAAACTGAAAGTTGCGTTGAATTTGAAAATGATTTTTTTAGAAGCCTGGTTCATTAAAACTAAGTCCAGGGCCTGTCCATTAGAGCCAGAGAAGGAATGGGTGTCCCTTATATGACTGCTGATGTGTAACTCTTTATTTTCCTCCTTTCAACAGTATTCGCCTGGCCTTGGGTTCACGAAAGCTGAGTGCAAAACATCTGCAGTGGTGTAGTTGCCTAGCGATCCCTAATTCCACCCTGTCTCTCGAGTTCAGGTCCACCCCGGGACATTCATTCAGTCAACTCCCATAGAAATGAATAACACCTTCCTACAGCCGTCACAAAACTTAAAGAACACTTGGTCAGGGCTTTTTTTCATAATGGATGGTCATAAATAAACACTCTCCACTCGTTCGCTTTGCTTTGGAAATCTTGTGGCCGTCCTTTCATCTCTAGGCCCGGCGCTAACGTGCCACAGATGGGGTCAGCCCCGAAAACCCCTCCTCTTTGCTGGAAGCCAAACCTGTGCCTAAAAACCATGAAAACCATCTAGGCAACTATCAGGGGAGATTTCCACAACCCTACCGCCTCAGGGAATTTCATTTGAACCCTTCTGTTTTATAACGACGAAAATGCGCCGCATGAAATTTAACTTCAACGTCCTGCACACAACAGCACCAGTCTGAGCGGTGACTTTTAGGCCGTAAACGTTGAGTAATGCCATTGAGAAGACCGAGAGTAGAGGACGCTCCCTTGCTGATTTATATCGCGCCCCAGCGTCTCCGGCAGCAGTGTCAGTGATCCCTGGACAAAAAAAAAATAAAAATACAACGATTCCGTCAGCGGTTTGTGCAAAGGGCCAAGGCTGTAAAAAAAAAGAAAAGAAACTGCATGCCGGCAACCTCCAGGAAAAGCATAGGACCTTATCCTATTTTCTGCCTGCGGCCAGACGGTGCCTTCCCGGCCAGCTTAGTGAGCTCAGATTGTCCAATGGCGTTGCCATTTCCCCTTCGTTAAGACGCTTTTTTTAGTTTGTTCCATACTGGTTAATCAGCTGTCTCACCAGAATCGAGATAGACTGCTACATCTCTGCTGTGTTTGTTTTTTTGTTATAGAAGTGTCTGTTTGGTATTAAGCAATTTGCTGACTTAAAAAATAAAGACCAGACCTGGAATGCGATGGGTTTAGCACTGCAGAGGAAGAGCCAACGTTCCCCCCAAAAACCTCGACTGTCACGAGTTACTTTTTATGTAGCAATTATTCCATCTGTGCCGGGACACAACAAAGCCAGACAAGAGGAGGAATTCGGTCAACCAGACGAGTTCAAAAACATCTGGTCTTGTGGACCGTGGAAAGGGAAAATCCCCGACACGTAATAAAAAATAAACATGGCTGCAGGAACTTCACAAAACACCACAAAACACAAGATCTAAAGGTGCTGTTCAAGAAACCAGACCGTTCCTTTGTGGCATTAATCAGGGCGAGCGAGCGTGCGCGGCCCCAGCACCCAACGGGATTCCAGTGCATGGGTGTCATGGGTAAATTTACACCCACGCATTCATTTACAGGGTTTCAGGATTTCCAGCGATGGACGGTCCGTCTGGGAGACGGGCTAAAACACACACGGTGGCCCTGGCGAACCACTGAAAACCGGGGCGTCTGGAAGACCAAATGGAGCTTCTGCCGGCTGTGTTACACAACCACCACGTCGACCTCACTACCTGCTGCGGGCGATGCTCCTTGGCATATAAAACTTTCCCCCCGACTAAAGTATAATTTGTCTCATTCCAAGGCCGCGGTTATGTGCTGACGGCAGCTCTGTGGTGGCTATCCTCTCTCCCGTTCAAAAACACACAATGCTGTAAAGCCTATTCTAGGAGATCGTGCAAATCCCCCCCCGAGAATCAAGCGGCCCAACAAACTGAAACGAAAGCGGCAGGTCTCCCCTTGAATTAGGGCGTGGCATGTCTAATATTGCCCTCCTGGAAGCAGGATTCGGCTGCCCCGTACAGCACCTATCAGTTACCTTTCGCCGCGCTAAGGGCCTGGCACGGCTCCCGGCGGGGGGGGTTCACGTTACCCTGTGAGCCTCCTGAGGGTCCTGAGGATGGAGTCCGTCGGTTGACCCCGGCGACGAGGCAAACGGCGGGCTGGTGCCTCTTTTTCACCCAGTTTCTCGAGTAATGGGTAAGATTAATGGGAACCTACCGTGGGCTTCCTTAAATGCCGTCGCGTGGCACTGTTCTGTACTTCCGTAAAAAGGACCACAAAGACCTGGGCAGAGAAGAGTAGCTGACGCCTAGACTTTAGGGGCCCCCGAGGAAAGATTATAAAACCACTTGATCTAATGATTCAATGAATGAAAACCTACATTCTACATTCTCTGACTCTTGAGGTAAAATGTTCTTTTCAGAATCTTTAGTCATATAACACTTAGATTGCCAGAATCAGTAGTATTTCACTCCTGTTTGGAACAAAATAGTAACACGGTTACATGGCCTCAGCGGCGTGTTCCCCAGAATCTGAGGAGAAAAGAGCTCCTCCACGTCGACATGAGGGTTCGGATCAGGAGCCCTCTGGTGACACCGGTGGTTTATGAGTTCTTCCCTGCGGACGCTGCCCTTCCGTCTCCTGAGCGCGTGGATGGTGATCAGGTTGCGGCCCCTACCTCCGCCACTTTTCTCCTTCCCCGCCGACGCCGCCTCAGCAGCTGCAGTGAGCTGAGCCCAGCAGGGAAGGCCTGTGTACCTTGGGCGATCCGCCGGACACACGCTCACCGCTAAGCTAATGTTTATCAAGCCGGGGGCTCTGCTCAGCAGTACAGACCTTTCTTCAGACGAAAAGAGGGCCCAGAAGTCTCATCACCCAGTACCAACAAACACGGGACGCATCCATTCAACAGGCAGAGAGAACCATCCTCTATCTATGATCAGCACAATCAGCAAATGATCACTGAGGTCAAGTGAGGTCAAGTCCACCCCCGTTATTAGTTGAGCTTGTGCTGGAGTTTTCTAAAAACCTGCTTTGGAGTATCCTTGCTCTAAAACTCAACTTTTAACTGAAAGGTTTTGATGCTGTTTCACCTTCATATTTGTGCTAACAATTCCAACATGCACTGACAGGATTTTGAGACTGTGCCTATCCTTGTCCATCATAAATATACAGTGCAAGAACCTTCAAGATATAAAGAGGTAAAACAAATATGGTTCAATGACTGCAGAATTTGGCCTAGATTTTGGGCCAACTTAAACACATTATATAATGGACTGGTTCAGAAACCAGATGCAAATGACATCATGCAATGTAAGAACTCATGTAATGGCTGTTACTGAAATGTTCCAGAACCTCTCCTTGGCTTGGGCAGCCGAGAAGCTTATGCAACACAACAATATCCTGTCGCGTTTATAAAAGGCTATTTTAAGAGGGCTGATAGACAGCCAGCCCATACGAAGGTAACATCACTCTATCTTTCCAACTGGGCATTGATAACCGGGGCTATGGTGGCACCATGAAAAGAGGCGTGTTGAATCCGTGATTCCTTCCATACTGAGCCCAACCCTGATCTTGGCTTGGCTACGCTGGAGCAGTAAGCTGGCTGACTCATACCTGCTTGGAGCAGACATGGGAAGCCACGCTTCAGCTGTACGCGGACCGAACCAAACCTCACGGACGAGGCGAAGATCATCTCGAACGCGACCAGCGGAGTGGGGAGAGGTGTGCACAGAGCTCTGACCAGACTGACTCAACTCGAACCCGGCCAGCAAAGTCAGGAGTGTGTTCAGAGTTCCGACCAGCCTCACTCAAACCCGACCACAAAGCTGGGGGAAGTAGGGCACCCAGAACACCGCTGGCCTGGAAGGTCCGTCTGACTCACAGCCGCTGACATGGCAGCTTTGGGGGGGTTTCTTTTCATTACTCAAGCACCACAGCCAAGCACGGCGACTTTTCCCACCAAAGACACCAAAGGCGTGCGTTTATTTGCGCAGTCAGCGGACGCTGACCCTGTTGAAATAATACAAAAATAATAATAACAAGAGTGTGTACAGCCGTGGAGAAGCTGGCCTACGGCCCGTGCTGGTATTTACCACGGACTGCAGAGGCTGCAAAACTCAAAGCATTAACAAATCTTAGCCGTCGGGGATTTATAACCCGAAAAGGCTGAGAAGTGGAGGAAACCTTGCGGAAACAGCTGCACCGTTTTATGGAGTGCGGGCAGAAAAACAATGACACTGCAAGTACAAAACGGTTTATGTTAATGCGAACTGAATTTGTGGGTTAATTGTGCTTAAGGCCATCTGAAATGTTTTTCAGACCTTTAAGAAAGATAATTATTATGAGTAGGATTGGGAAGGAAATTGTAAGAATGAACTCACTTAAAATGATCCTTAAGCAACAATAAATTAATATCCATCAACATGGTATAGTGTGATGTAGCACACACAAAGTCCTATAGCATATTGTAGTACAGTGTGGCGATACTCCTACTGACAGACCAGAACATCCCTAAATTTAAAAGCACTTCTTGGCAAAACCAAAACAACTCACAGAAAAAAAAAAAGAAGGGAAAATATTTATTTTAGCCATTCAACTTTCTAACGACAGACCTGGACCCAAGTCAAATGCCTCCAGTTCCTTTAACACGTTATAATTATGCAGGTTCTGCTTTTTCTTAAGGGTTTCCTCAGAGTAAATACTCAAATTGACCATTGGTGCTCAGTGTGGTGTAGAGTTGGCAGCCTGGTGATGTGAATGAAGCTGTGTTTACTTATTCTGACTATATGTGGCAGCCAAATTTACTGTGTGCTTTCTTGAATGATGGTGGTACGCAGTCGATCTAAACCCATTATCTGGAGCAGGAAAAGTTGTAAAATAAAACATACATTACACAACAAGCATAACAAATTAACACATTTTGAAAACACCCGCAAAAGCACGTCCCAATGCAAACTAGGTCATCTTCCGTAATAAAACATTGTATGGCCTAATGACCACCGACGACATATTTACTCTGAATACTCAACTTGGATGGAGCGCGCGCGATCCCGACTACGATGCCTTGATAACGGCCGCGCAAACTTTTCGTAGACTGAGGCAAAAATGACTTTTTTCGTTCAAACGTTTGAGCTGCAACACCCGAGAGACTTCTCCAAATCCTGATCAGTAAACAACTGATAAAATATATTCAGTCGTAATTTTTAAATGTGTGGTTTTGAGGGATTGAATGCGTGCAACTGTGCATGCCGTCGGAATGGCTGTCAAAACTGGATTAACTCCTTAACAGTAACTATATGAGACATAATGCGGGTAGACTTACCTTGACCACAGGTTCCTCTTTGTATGAAGATGACAGGCGGCTGCTGGAGCTTTTGCGCGCGGTTACTTACTCTCTTCAGTTCGCAGATGTTTCGATAGGAAACTCCGTCGCTACCGCACACGGGCTCGGAACTTTTACAGACGCACACTCCGCTTTTACCCCTCTTTCTAACTGTGGCGGTGTAACCAACTCCGTCTGATACCGAGCACTCCAATCCCTCCCCGCACTCTGGGTCGCCCAATCTTCCCGTGCTACCGCAAATTTCACCCTCGCCGGACGCACAGACCGGACAACAGTCGCATTGGTCGAGGATATCGCCAGCTAAACAGTCAGCCGGAATCGGTGGACATAACGATTTGTCACAACGGTCTGCGCAACGGATGTCATGTCGTTTGGAGATATTAGCGTCTGCTAGTAACGGTGCAAAAAAGAGAACTGCGCAAAGGGCGTGCCAAAACATTACTAAATTAGACATTGAGACTATTAAATACAAAATTAAGCAAATATAAATATATGCAAAAGATTGTCTGCAAACTGTTCGAAGAGTACACTTTGAATTTCCTTTACAAAATAATTACAGATATTATCATAAAATAAATAAAGAATTACTGTGTAAAGAGCCGCTTTTGCTAAGGCCAGCTTTGTTAATTAACGTGATAAAACCCAGTTCCATGCACGGAGCACGCACTGTTTTCTTTGATGAGAGATTTATAAAAGGCTGGTCGCGACATACTTTAGAGGCAGTATAAACACGTCCAGCCATTGGCGGACCCATGTGACGTTCGATTTCGGGAGGTGCGAAGAGACTGGCTGTGGGGCTCAAAACTCCACCTCTCACCTCTCACCAACGACTTTACAGTAGCCGTCAAGCCGAAAATAAAATAAAGCCTATTAGACTCGATAATGCCTTCATTACGGATTATTTTCCACTTGTAAATAAAGCAGAACATTTTCCTTCTGTGATTAATATCTACCTTGTGCAAGTAATAATGGCAGACAATCCAAAACCGGTTTAAGAAATGTCCTTCTTCTTGCCGTTTTCACAGCTGCAAAAACATTATCTCATGTGGCCGAGTTATTGTGAGATTTCTAACAGTCGAGAAGTATGAAGCTCGTACAATTTATTTGGAATGCTATAAAACCTTGCTGGTAAACTGATGTTGTGTAACTGAATTTCTAATCAATGTTCGTGGGAACTAATATAATAGTAATTTTGGAAAATCATTCAAAAGCAATTAGTAATAATAACAACATTTATTTCTACCAACTATTCATGTTAGTTTTAATACTGGCAGGTTCTTATCAGAGTGGCTATGAATAGAACGGTAGGCAGAGCGCTTCGAACATTTCACTTTTTCCACCGAGTTGCAGCTGTGCCGCAGAAATTCCAAATGACGCAGTGCTTGCGATGAGCTGTGGACTTACAGGAACTCCACGTGGAAGTAAGTATATTAAGCATTTACTTGAGGGCGCCAGAACCTTATTAAAAGATGTTATACCGAAAGCTATCCTATGTTATGTTTATTATGGCAAAATTATTGGGCATGTGTGTACTGAAAAAATAGTTTTCAAACTGAAATACTGAGCAGAGTGGCGGGGGGGGGGGGGGGGGGGGGGGGGGGGGGGGGGGGGGGGGGGGGGGGGGGGGGGGGGGGGGGGGG
>JAOYSI010007004.1:13317-34300 GCA_025775065.1 Hiodon alosoides | reverse complement strand
CCCCCCCCCCCCCCCCCCCCCCCCCCCCCCCCCCCCCCCCCCCCCCCCCCCCCCCCCCCCCCACGACACTGGGCTCAGCTGGTCCCAGAAAGGAGCAGGTTTCTGACTGCAAGGCGTCTTGGTCTGTTTACAGCCATCTCTAAATAGACATTTGAGCGCCTGGATAGAAAGCCACTTTAAAATCCGCTCCTGCCAACAAAAAAGCCAGAGTATGGCCAAAAAGTTTGCACGTTAGTCATTTAGCAGACAGTCTCGTCCGCAGCGGATACGAAGGGAGTGTTTCGACCTTCAGTCCGTCATGCAGAAAAAGTGCAGCACGTTCCAACTCCGCAGACTGACAGATTGGACACCCAAAATGGCAAACGAACGTCATTTCTGCGGCAGTGTACACGAGCAAATGTTAGCACTCCCGCAGCTGTTTTTCATGAGCCTTCCTGTGTTTCACAAAGCCCTACTTGCAGTACATCCAAAAATAATGTTAGGTAGCCAGTGGAAATGGCCTCATTAACCCCCTTACCGTTATTAAAAAAAGACAAAAAGAATGCATAAGCTTTTGTTAGCAAAAAAAACTGTTCTGTTTTTCTGGAGCAAAAAAACATTGGAATTTTTCATACAGTTAACAAGTGATGTTCAGAAGTGACCAATGGCAAACGTCTCATTAACTGACAATAAAAAAAAATGCCACGAATAAGGGAGCTATTCCACACAAGACTGACCTCTAGTGGTTAGATGTTCCTTTTTTTTTTTTTACTCTGTTATACTGGGATCTATACTAAGTCTAGGTTCGAATCAAAACTTTGATAACCCGCTAATCACGTTCAATAAAATGCTTTTGAATACAAATACGTAAAGTGTGATTAGCCGGTAGCCAAAGTTTATTTCCTATTTTTGGGGTAACAGGGAAATGAATCAAAATTACCCTGGTGCGCTACGCTAAGTGTTTTAACTGGGCAGCTGATGTAGTGGAAGCATATCAGCGGTGGATCAGCTTCACCACAACCTTCCAGACAAGAAGCCGTGTAGCGTGGCTGCTATCATTCATCGCGTCCAAGTTTCCTAAAGCAAAAGAACACCGGCAGGTGCCAAAGTACACTACAGTCTGTATAAAAGGATCTTCCCGTCATTCAACCCTGCCATTAAATCAGAAGGTAACAGACTGTAACAATTTAGAAAAAGGCAGAATCAGTCAACTCAATAGCACCTGTCGAAACTCGTGTCCGCCCCTGTCAGTACCGTGGAAAATTCCACTGTGTATTCGTATGAATTCAAGAGAAGTTGCCTTGATACGCTATCAGCAGCCCAAACCGCTTTGACTACTTCCCCGTTCTCCGCTCCGCCTGGATTTCTCTCATGATATTCATCCGATCAGCAGTCCCGATGACATACAGGAGAAGAGGGTTTGTATCGTAGGGGATACAGGGCTTGTTCCCAGGACGAGACAGAGTGGAAGCCACTTGAGGAGAGCACAGCCTGCCGGGTTCTAAACGAGGTTTCTAAACAAGCCCTTCCAACTGTGGAGGACCAGAGACAAAGCTACAGATATGTGCGGGGGCAGAGAGGGGAGGAATCTTCACCCCACATCTGACAAACGGGGTAACAAATAGTCAGCCAAGCAGGTCAGACAGATATGCCGATTTCAGATCAGAATCAAGAGGATGTGCGCCTGAATCAACTGCCAATGAAGATTGTTTTATTTTTTCGGAAATATACTTTATTGGCCAAATTAGGTACCTTGTGTTTCCCATTTATCAGCCTTTAAGAGAGGAAAAAATTAAGCCAAAGGAATGGTTTTGTCTCTGGCAATAACAGCAACTTGGCAGTCCCCATTGCTGCACAAGATAGATGGACTTGATCAAGCAGTAACTTGTTAAAACAAACAAAAAAAATAAATAAAATAACGTTTGTCATCTCAAAAAGATAAATACAGCAGAAACCCATGGGTTGTTTTAATTCTCCACATGGCTGTGCCCAACTCTTTTGTACAGTCTTCCACTCAAGTGGAAAATAAACACAAAGAGCGTGGATAAAAGGGAATTCACAGCAAGGACTGCCTTCAACCTGACCTGAAAAGACCTGGAAAAAGACACTTCTGGGGTCAATACACTATTTGTATATATACACAATATTTGTAATTAACTAAACAGCCCATGGTTGAGCCAGCTTCCAAGCAAGTGTAAGTAAAATATGTTTTCAGGCAGACTGGATATAGGCATAAATAAAACTAGGAGGAAAAAACTCTCATATTGCATGACTAATACACTTAACCCGAAGAGGAATTGTCTGGATGGTGCACCGCCTCTCCCTAACCAAAAATACTGGAGGATTCCCAGCACAAGTGAGGCGGGAGGGCCTGTGCTACACCCTAGTGGCAAGCAGAGGGAAAGCAACTGTCAGGCCCTGCATTTGGCTGCACTAAGGCTAGGGGTGGACAACAAAATATGATTTTATACGCGTCTCTCTTTCTCTCTCTCACGCACACACAAACAATCACACAGAGTAATGTAAAAAGCCATCAGTAAATCAATCGTAACCAGTCAATATAAAGTGCATTGCTAAAGAACTACCGCCCTTGCATGCCATAAATTGACAACCATAACCCCCTTTTCTCTACGTTAACTGAGATTAGAAGATGCCACAATGACGCAACGATTAGTTTCGTTCCATACAGCCAGCATCATTTCTTTGCAGCAGGGAATGACATTTACGGCACCACTTTGTTGCATCTTGGAAATTTTTTTTTGACCCTTTAGTAATACTACAGGTGCTTCCATGTGCGCCAGAGATGTTTCATTAAACCAATTAATTAAAATAAACGTCAAAAAATACTACCACCTTAAGAAGGCTCCGTAAGGGAGAAAACTACCTAACAACCTACAGGTGAATGAAGAAAAATTACTGAAGACTATAAACTATAAACCCAAGAAAATAACAAGAAATTAGGCCTCAAAAAACATGTGTCTTGATACTCTAGCAGAGGAATGTACAATGTCTCATTGTACATTGTCTCAACACTAAGTCTCAACGCAGAACACAAACAATGGCTACTTGCATTACATGCAAGACTAGATTAAACGGTTCTCCCCCGATTAGGGAGAAATCAATCAGATAAAACAAAAGGCACAGTAATGACTCAATTAAACAAATACTTAAAACCTCTACCAAAGAATGTGCATTAGCATCCACTACATGCACCTGGGCTGAGAGGAATCTCCCAATCACTGGGTTTTTAAAACCCTTGACAAATTACTCTTTACCGGGTCAATTGCCAATAACTCCCCTCATGCGATCAGATACACTGCATAACTTGTGACCTCAAACTACCACAGAACGGCTAATTACAGCTCGATCTGGAGACTATGGGCCAGTGTGCCTCATTAGATTTGCGCACCCCCACCAGAGAAAAACACAGCATAAGCAATTAACATTTAAATAAATAACAGTGTTAATATTTTTAACAAGACTAATTTATTCCCCTTCCCCTCCTCCATAACATTAAGACAATGATGATTGGAAACAAAGTATCATTAAATACAATACAGAAATAATTACATATAAACATATGGGGCCCCATTCATCATACACCCGTCCCCATATCTATGAGTCTACTGGCCAGAGTGAAAAAAATAAAAAATAAAAAATAATAGGTTTTGACCCCTCCTGTTCCTTGCCAATTTAAATGGCTGTAAAGCTCCACTGAGTGATGCATGCATTGCTGTCTCACACAGTAAACACATTTTAGGAACTGGGCATGCTAGAATGGCATCCACTTTTCCCACCAGTGGTTTGATGACTCCTCCCCCTAGAACATACCCAAGATACTGCACAGCTCACAGCAGGCAAGACAGCACTTGGTAGAATTAACCACAAGGCCGAAGCTGTGAATGCAGTGAAACACTGTCTACAAATCAACGTCATCAATGTAGGGAGCATAAAACTCTTCTGCCTCTTGCTTCCATCAGATTTTGGAACGTAGCAGCGGCCTTATGCAACCAAAACGGCATCACAGTAAACTCATATAAACCACATGGCGATCAGAAGGCAGTAAGAGTGCAGGCAGACTCCCCCAAATGCACTTGCCAGTATCCTTAACAAAGCTCAAGGGTGCTGAGAAACTTGCTATTGCCAAGCCTGTTCACCATCACCTCAACCCTAGGGAGGTGTTAAAAGCAGAAATTAGAAAAGTCAACACAACACCTCCAACCTCCATCCTTTTTAGGCTACAGCATTACCTATATTTCCCGCTTTAACACGGGAACCAATTTAGCTGGTACCCTGTCACTAACTGGTAGCAAGATCCAGTCTACCAGGCTCCTCTAGGATGATCAGCAAGACATCCTGTTGAGCAACCTCAGACAAATGACACCGGTTTACTAACACCGAGGCATCTTTGCCCACTGGAAAATACAATTCCTTTCCCTTCTCATTACTTTTCACATTGCAAACCCACAAGACATTCTGTGCAGTATCACGGTGTTCTACCAACTCCGTGTTCTAACCATTCACATTCAATTCAATTATTCTTTCAATCACCAGTAGCTATATCGTAGTTAACCGGGCTTGCTTTGCACAGCCCCTAATAGGGCCCTTGCCACTTATTCAATAGGCTCCTGGAGGTAGAGGACAGGAATAAAAGCACCTGACCCGCTGTAAATACCCTGCTATGAGCAGACTTATGTCAGTGCTTCTGGATTTGGAATAATAGGCGATTCCCCAGGCATCCACCGGTTTTCACAAAACAATCTGGTGATTGCTGCTTGGTGCTAGCCATTAACTGAATCTTGCCGACTGAATTTAAAACTAGTCCCCCTATTTTAAAAAAACAGCAATGCCTCTATTAAAAATGATGCGATGCTTAAGCCTGGTTTACTGAGCTTGTGAACGGACTGTTAGTAAATCTGACTGTGATGCCACCGTTATCTCTGGAAATACAGTACAAACAACATACTAGCTGTGCATGTCTTAAGTGTGAGTTTTATTAGAGAAGCTGAGTGGAGGCCTCTCACCATGACTTTGGTTCTCCGAAGTGGAGGTAATTGATGCTGTAGAGGTCCATGTCCTCAGTGTGCCAGGAGAAGCTAGTTTTCCACATGCCAAAATACAGGTAAGGGGTGTTGACTCCCTGGATGGAGATGCCACAGTCCTCCTCAATAATATCCAGGATGGAGTTCAAATGCCCGATGTTCCACTCCTCCACGCCCTGGAACAGACACCATCATACATCGGTATGAAAAACAACAATACGACGAGGGTGAGACTATGTAGACATAATTTGTTATTTTCGTTTAGAATTGACCTAAAATTTATCTCCAACTTCCTGCCAAAGGAGATTTGATCCAGCAACACCACTGATAAGGGAGCCGAGACGGGCCCTGTGCATCCTGCCAGCATTTGTGCCCTTCCCCACTGTCCTTTAGTGAGTAACGGAACAAAATGAGGGTAACGCACAGCAGAAAAGAATGAGCCGACTCATCATAGGATTTTTTTCCAACAGAATTGTGTCCAATTGGTATTCTGGTTGATCTGGCAGAGGCTAATTGGCCTGCAGGATCTCAGAGGACTTACATCATCATACAGGGTGCCGTTCACGTCTGCTCCATATATGGGGGACACGAATGTGAGGTTCTTCCAATACTTCCTCTCTAGGTCTTCGTAGTTGAGGTAGCGGGGAGTACAATACCTGTAAAGACAAAAGGCGAGTTCTGAGGACTAAAAAAGGGCCCGGTGGTTTCGACAGATAACCCCCCTCCCTAAACCCTCGGGTAGCTCACTTGTCGCTGTTGGCCAGCCGGCGGAACTCCTGCACGCTCAGCGGCTTCTTCTGAATGTTGTACTGCGTGAAGAGGCCCGACTGCCCAGCCACCATCTGCTGGATGGGCGCCTGGATCACCAGGTCATCAATGTCGTCATAGCTGCGTCTTGGCCTCCAGCCCTTGGGTGGGATCACCTAAGGAGGTGTAAAAAAATAAAGATTTGTGAATCCCAGGAAAATCTCTGTGCATGGAGAGTACATGCTGCCAAGCCATTTTATAGGATATCACTTAAATATACTCTAACTCTAACTATTGTTTCTCACTGCTCATAATTATTGCATGTGAACGTCAGACTAAAGGCCACTTGTTTTTAGTTATGTTTTACCTAACAAATGATTTCTTTCCCCCTTTCTGGAACCCAGTATTTAATCATTCACCGATTTATTTATTTTTCCGTTTTTCCATCGAACTCCTTAACTCCTGAAGTGTGAGGACCTTTCTACAGTGCTCTGCATTAATAGCCGGGCAATGTGAAGAGGGGAGAATTAAAAAGGACCGCTACCCACCTTGGCCAGCCCAGCCCGGTGAGCTCCCTGGGACTCCATGTAGACCAGGTACCGGTTGAAGTCTGTAAACTCCTCCACGGTGGGCCTGAAGGTCATGATTTTGCAGGTGGGGTTGGCAGGGGCTCCCACCTCTGCACCCGCCATTGTGCCACGAGTGCTCCTGAAACGGCATCGTCAGCTTTCAGCCACCGGGGGGCGGGGGGGAGATCACACACAACGGATAAAATAACACAGGATACCAGGGGCTTCTACATAAAACCACCTGAGTCTCCGTGGATATGGGATGTACGACGATATAATGACTGGAGGATTGTTTACTTACTGACATTAAATGTGAAAATAAACTGAACAGCGAGCGGTTCTATGGTGGTTAGCACTGTTTTCCTGCTAAGATACTTCAAAAACTGTATACACTTAATTTATTTAAACATTATAATTGGCAGGTAAGGGAATCGATGAATCAAAAGGAAACAAGCCACACTTTCCCGTCCAAGCAAGAAAACTTCTGCAACGTCCATGCCCTCAAAAAGTGTTGCCTCAAAGAAAAGGACAAGAGCATGTGTAGATACTGAATGTTTCGCTCTGCAACTGTAGACCACATTTTAATCAGTGGCAGTTACCTGTGATGTTGATTCTACATTACCGAAACACCGTTATATATAACAAAGGAGATTTGCATGGAAGCAAAGTTGCGCCGACAACCCACACAAAAAAGCAAGACTTAAATATCCACTAGGTGGCAGCAAATTGCCCCCAAAAAAATCAATCAATCTGATGAATGGGGCACACAAAAGCCATTTTCTCATTCAGACAGCTCTCAGTTTAAAAATCGCATTGAATTTGCACATCTATGAGCCGCCTTCAGCAGCTGTGAATGAGCAAGTGATCTAAGCACAGGGAGTTGAGTTGTAAACAGGGACATAGCTTTGTGTTATTGATGCAAAGGCGGCATCTGGCTAATTTGCCTGGAATATGCAAGGCGAAAAAATAAAATAAAAATGCAGTCAACTTAGTATGTTAGCTGACTTGCTTTGCCGTTTTAAATAGTTTGACAGCAGCAATTTTACAGATCATTTTTTAGATTCCCTTCCCCAATAGAATAACTAATAACAGTACGTCTTAACCCTATTCCGGGCGACAACATACCTGTTGGTTTTAGTTCCAACAGAGCGGCTAATTGCTTAATTGAACCCTTGGTTGAACTAATAAATTAATTGAAAAGAATTTCCTCATTATTTACAAGCTCTTCGTTTGTTGGTGATCGGGTTAAGGGTTCAGTTAAGCAATTTAGAGATCTGTTGGGATGAAAACCAGCAGAAATTGTGTTGCCAGTAACAGGGAAACGCTCGCTTGAAAAGCTGTTTAGACTAGTACAAAAAATAAATAAAGGTTTTTTGATTTATGAATGGTTCAATCTCTGCAAGGGATCCAGTAGATTTCAACAGCTAAAAGCTTCCACTACACTGATACAAACTAGGTGATGTGGGATATGGCGTGATGCATAATTGACATCTGGTAGAAGCTCAGACCACCATTCTGGCCTTCCTGGTTTAACGTATAGGTCACTTCTTTTTTTCTCCCATTCTGAAATCATGATCTCTAATGGAGAATTGTTCTTTTCATCTATAGAAATTATTCATAACGTTGGCTCCAATAGTTGATAGAAACGAACCCCATAAAAGTAAAGTCTAGTTTCCACTCTCCTTCCTTTGCGGTTAATTTAAGCAATAGCTGGTCTTTACCAACAACAGGCAGAATCCAGGTCAATAGAACCAAATACACATCTGCATAAATCAAATGTTAAAACGTAATGTTCCTCATTTATAACACTAACACACAGATCTAATTAAAAAACAGACTGAATGAAACAGCTGTCTGAGGCCAACCCAACCAACTGAGGAACACCAGAGGGGGACCAAGCCAGCTGCCTCCTGGCCCTCAGACCATGTGAGCTGGTTGTCTGCACGTGTGCGGTGTGGCTGATCGCACTTTATATTCAACCCTTTTCTGTGGCTATTTGTCATTCAAATGTGGACTCAATTGTCTAGCTTCGCAAAAGATTTTGTGCACATGAAGAAACACAGCATTTAAAAAAAGAAGAAAAAAAAGAAAGAAAGAATTCCTTACACAATATTTAAGGACACTGCCTGCCAACTTTATGGTTAAGAAAAACTGTATAATAGGACAACTTAAAAGCTAAAAAACACCTTTAATAACATGCTAAATACTGAATTCAAAATCAACCTGAACTTTTAGATGTGACCTGAGAAAGGGTCTTGTTTTTCTCGACATCATTTCCTAAAGACACACTTCTTTAAACACAATTGATCACTAAAATACGGGTTCTCACCTTGCATATAACTGCTTGTATTTACTTGCCTCTTATATTTAAGTTCCTTTATTTTTCAATTAAAAAAAAAATTCCTGTTCAATTATAATAAATAAATAAAAAACTACTCCCTTATGGTTTGAGATGTGGATCAAATAAATGCATGCATTATTTTAGTAGGGCTTCTTTGTTGTCATTTGTTGAGATCAACTGTAAACATTTACATACAAGGCTTTCATCAACACAGCTTTTCTATAAAGTGTGGTGCATGTGGAGGGATAAACAAAGTGGAGAGGCCACGGGATCACATGAGGTGGAAGCCACCAGGGCTCCAGGGCCTGCCGTTTATTCCATCCTCTGAATTGGGGCAGATTTAATTATAATTCCATTGGACCTAATATCCAGCTAACAGTAATGAAGCAGCCAGGACAAATTAAACACAATGAAAAATGCTAATTTTGTTGTGAAGTGGTTAATCGGTCGCTGTGGTGGCCCATTTGCAGGAACGGGCCTTCAGAAACAATGAAAAAAGACAGGTATTCTAAAATTCCACAACGTTACGATTAGATCTGACTCTTTCTTTAACAACCTCTACTTTCACTGACTTTTTGGGTGTCGAACACGAAGGCATTTAACCCTGGAAATATTGCAACAAGTAGATTTGTTCTGAAACTGGCAAGACCTTAAATAAGAGTTCCAGAAGTACATTATTCACCTTAATATTATTAATTAAAGGTCATTGGAATGATTATAAAAAGGCAAAAAGGGGGAACCACCTAACATACACATACATTTTTTTGTAAATGTAAACACCTAAAGGTTCTTGGGAGCACTGACCACACCTTTGATACACCTGTGTGAAGAAACAGACCTCCACCGTTCAAAAAATGGTGCACTACAGGCTACAGAGTGTAGGAACCAGTCTGCAAGGCAGGTACCAGGTGTTATTTATTTAGTGTAAAAATGAAATATTCCACGCAGTGTATAAGGCTCGTACATTTCTTATCACACTAAGTAAGTCTACAACGATACACACAGGAATTCCTTGCAGTCATTTTTCATTACAAGTCCACTATAGAATTTACATTATTTAATAAAAGTTCCACAGAGGTACACCAATAGTTTTAACATATGGTTATTTTTTTGTATGATCTTTTAGAAGTTTTCCCTTGGAGTGGTCAAGTTTTTGCAAGTAATGAATACATGGATCGTTTGAAAACTACACAAATATAAGGCAACACCACAGACGACGCTAACGTAAATGAGTCAGGAGAGAGTACCCTCTGTACAGTTGCTTCCCTACTGACTTGCTCAAATGTCCTTTCTTTCATTAAAAAATAAATACAAATTTGAATATCAGCAAAAACACGTAAATATACAAACAAATTCTTCCAATAGCCACACATCATCATCATCATCATAAATCAATAAGATCCATACATTTGGTGGCACTGAACAATACCAGAATCCAGCACCTGCCGTTGAAACACCCCTCTACTGGATAACATTTTTATACAATATCGGCCAAATTAGACAATACAAATGACATGTCAGACACATCAAGATCCTGAGTAAATCCACTGCTCCAGTAAATGCATTTCCCATCACTTCTTGACACATTTAACTGACCTCAGATACAATGTTATAAACTCTGAAATAATTTCATATAACCATGCCAAAGTAATAACTTAATTCACCAACAAGAAATGAAACATTCAAAAGATAATTTATCTTAATTTCTAAAGCCTACAAATCCAGTTAAGCATTGAGATCACTATTCAGGCACCAAGTAAATTCAAAGTTATCTTCAAATTACCTCGCTTACAAAGCTATCACTTATATGATTAATTCAAATTTCGAAAACGGAAAAAAAAAAACATTTTCTCAACGTTGTGCTCATAAAAAAAACTCACTACTTAAAATGTTAGTGCATAGTCACAGTAGCAGTGGCTGTACACTGATAAGACATTGTCAAATGCAAGTAGTAACGAAATTGTAACCAGCAGCTCAGTACTCTAGAGAAATGCGGTTAACCGGGATAGGCCGACAAAATTTACAACAGCGTAAATTACAATCATTTGTAATCTAGGCCTATGCATTTCTAATGAAACAAGTACCACTAGTAAGTAATGTAGGATAGTAATGTAATGTAGGATCGGGGTAAAATAAAAAGTCACACTCAACGAGAGTAGCCTGCTGGCTGCCAAAGGGACCTCCTTAGTTTCACTTTCCTACTGCGCAAGACAGCGTTTAAATGTCCTAGCAGGCAAGAAAGTGTAAACATAGCTGGCTAATCCTGAACGCTTTGCCCTCCAAAGCGCACCCAGCACAACACATTTGGAAAGAAACTTACAGAGTGATGCCTTAGTACTCTCGAACATTACATAACATCTTAAACTGTTAATAGCAAGCAGTTGAAAAATAAATGCATATACTATGCCAGCCGTTTTCATATTTAACCCTTAGGTAACTTGTTGTTCAAACTAGTAATGTACAACCGACACTTATAAACATTGAATTAGATCATATGCCCAGTTTTTTTTCCCTTTTATAACAGAAACTAGAGTCTCCAAAAGGTCATGCTAACCATCATTAAGTTACTTAAATTATTTTGTATGTTCGCAGATTAGCTTCTGCTTAGTATTTGGAACGGTAGCTAACTGTCCCGGCTCTAAGAACATACGCGTTTCGTATGCCAACAGCAGCAAAGCCATTTTACGTAAATTGATAACATTTAAGATAATATAGTACACAGGTACAACAGGGGGGAACATACTAAGAACTGAATCATGGTGCGAATGCTATTTTTACTAGCTAGGTAGCAAAATCTAAAAGGACGTTGTAAAACCCATGTCACCTGTGACAAAGAAAATAACTAAAACCTTAGGCTAGCGACTGACATAGCCATAGAGGCTAGTCATGATTGCAGTTATTTAGTAGTTCTCTAAAACATTCCCCTAGGCAGAATACGACACGACGATTAGTTAGGCCCGTGGTTTCTGACAGTGTCACTGTACGCAATTAAAATGGCACAACCCAACTTCCATGTAAACTGCCCTTTCCCTGGTATTCTAAGGAACCAGGCGCCTTCAGAACGACAATGATGACTTAAACTGAGGACGCTGCGTTAGCTACTTCTGTAGCTAGCTAGCAAAAAGCCACAACAGGCCCGTATCGGAGATTGTTAAAGCTTTTATTTAATAGAATGCTCATCTTAAAACAAACAGTTTGCTGTACGCCGGGTGCATACATTATCCATTTCAGATTTCACATGGAAACGAGTAGGTTGGCAGTCAGCGAGGTAGCCAACTCCTATCTAGCTCGCGAGCTAGTTAGCTAGCAATAAACAATTCGTCCTGATAGCAAGCTTTCGTTGGGTCTACCCGTGAAAAGAAAGCCACATTTGCTATTATGGTTGACACAACGTCGTTTTTACCTGGCCTTTTTGGTGATGTGTGAACGTGTTGCTATTATTTTCTGCGTGTAGTTAAAGTCCTCCGAATAATGACAGCTAGCCCGTTCTTTGCTCTCCTCCCACTCCTCTCAGGACTGCTGCTCTGCTGCTGTAACCGAGAAGAGACATTCTGCGCATGCCTCAGCGTCATTGACACTCCCAGTATAGGCACCTTTCCAGCTTATCTGGACGCGCAAAACCTGTTCTGATCTGAAAAAGCAAAAACAGGACTGATTGTATATATAATATTACGCATTGGCAAATAAATGATTGGTTCTATATAAATAACAATTAAGGTCCATTCTTATTTAAAGAGGACACAAAGAAAACACCTTTAGTGATATTTTGTTGTAATGGGTTTATCAAGACACTTAAAATCAAAAACCGCTAATCGCAAATTGTTTGAGAGTATTTAATAGTTGTTGTTTTAGAATAACACATTTTTGATTTGAGTCCAAGTCTTAAATAGAAATGTGCGTTACCTCAATGTTTCTAAGGTTGTTTTAGTTTTCATTTTTAAATCTTTTTTTTTTTTCTCTGTACTACAGTGGCTTTTATTTCAATTTCAATTTAGTTCCCAGGCCATTTTTATTTCAGTTCTAATTTGAAACAAGGATGTCAGTTTAAAATGCATTTTCTAATTCCATTCTCTTTAATTAATAGAGCTTGTTATTCACATTTCACAGGAGAGGAAAAACAGAAGTCGGATTATCAAAGTATAAGCACATTATGGACTTGACAGTGTAAGGAAAGTGCTATTCACACCTTTAATGGATATATTATATGCATGTAAAGTACTTCGCTAGGCAATGCGGCGACCGAAGTAAAGTGTGCGTTCTTAAGCTAGTCAGTTATTCACGAACATTTGATGATTTATGGGTTTATGGACGTTCTCCATAGAAGTATAAATTCCATCTGGCAGTGAGGAACCAGAAGCCAGGTAGAGAAGGAAAAGGAAAAGAGCAAGTGAACGCAGCAATGAATTAAGCGCGAAAGATTTAAGATAAGCATTCTGAAAAATAGAAATGACAACTTGAAGAGCATTCAGAAGTAAGACACCAAGTCTCAGTGCCAATTATCCTGCCACGGGAGTGTCTGTATGGTGGCAGACTTCGTGCCCTCCACTCACTTCCTATTGTCATTCCAGATTTAGTCACAACCCAATACCTCAGACTACTGCCATTACCAATTATCCTTTTTTCTTTCGTAATATACATAAATGCGTTACATAAAACAATGAACTGTGGATATTAACGGCTATACCATGCTTTGTGAACGTGAAGACAAATTCATATAAATTTAAATTCCATGTCAACTATTTCGATTAATGGTCAGACATTGCTCGTGAAACGGTGCCAAGTGTCGATCACGTGATGTATTGACGTCCTAGGTCATTACAATATTGATGTTTACACCTCAAAGGCGGTTTTAGAGTGATCGGAATAGCAAAGCCTGAGAGCAGCGGTTTAGTTTTACCATGTGGATTGTAACTTAAACATTAAAGGCAACATATTCATGTGCTGACCAAAAGCAGCCAGGGGGACTTCCTCTAATGACTTTTTTTTTAATGAAAGGTTTCTGAACAAAAATACTTAATTATGGGCCAAGTTCTTCAGTTTTGTAAAATCACTTCAAGTAGTTAGTTTTGTAGTTAGCACAATTCCTTACATTTTCCCCAACTAATGATCTCCAAGAAATCATGAGCCAGCCCTGCATTGTTCACATCAAAAATGTGCAACCTTTTCCTCCTAAAAGTAGCTTTAATTTAGGAAATAAAGGACACACACACAAAAAAAAACATGGTAGATTTTACGGTTCTAACCACAGACTACATAACTAAATTTCCCAGCAAAAATATATCAGCTTTAAAAAAAATGATAATGGAAAATGTTACATAGTGGACAGTAGATTACAGAATACTTAAGGACAAGACAAAACACTTGGAACCATTAGTTGGCCATGAGCTGTTTGTTTCGCTTGTCATTCCATTTGGATTTGTCAAGTCCTTTTGGACCAGGAGCTTTTCCACCATTTTGACTTTGAGCCGTCCTGGACACTGTAGACACCCCATCCACAAACTTGGTCTTAAACAGGATGTTGGCATTAGCGAACATGCCGTCTTTCAGAGAGACGACCACAAACTGGAAAACAAGGGGGGGAGGGGGGTGAAAACACAAAAGAATCTTAGACCAAGGCTGAGCCATTACCATTAAAATGAACTCCAAACACACAGCAACTGCCTCAAGTACTGCCTTTATCTCAAGCTATGACAGCTTACCAGTTGAGGCGTACTTGCCTGTGAATGAGTAAAATGAGTGCGCAGCATTTGGCCGATGTTCTGTGTATGGGAGAGGTCCAGGGCAGCGTCCACCTCGTCTAGGATGTAGATGGGGGCCGGCTTGAACAGAAGCATGGCCAAGATCAGGGAAAGGGCCACCAGAGACCTACAAAAGAAAAACTTGTCAGCCTTATATTTTCACATTTCAAAAGCGGAGGTATGTCCTAGACTTAGACCGACCTTTGACCGCCACTGAGCTCGGTCAGGTTCTCCTTCCAGGTTTTGCCCAGAGCCACCTTGAACTCAAGACCGTCAAGGACACCACAGCCCTCAGGGGGAGCCAGCCTGGCATCCGCCCCAGGCAGCAGCGTGGAGAAGATGGAGCCAAAGTCTTTGTTCACCTGAACAAAGAGTTGAGATATTTTGTTCAGTGAAAGCAAAAAGGCGAGAAAGGTTACCAAAATGCAGGAATTTTTTCAGTTCTAGTCACCCGTTTGTTGAAATAACACCTGTCTTACCTTTTGCCAAGCAATATTCAAAGCCTCATTCTTCTTCTGATCCAGTTCCTCAATGGTCTTAAGGATTTTTGACTTGTCATTTTCCACAATTCTTTTCTTTTTCATTAGTTCATTGTACTAAAAGAGTAAGAAACATAACGTCACATGGATATTAAATACGCAGCATTAGCCTGCAGACAGAAGCACAATAATAAACCGCAAAGTACGATCACATTACATAATATGCAGGGAATCAGATTTAAGACCAGAAACTTAAAAAGGTACAAACAATGGTAGGACAGTGCAGCTAAAACAAGTAACAGGGTACATAACTCAATATGAGTTACTAAAAGCACAGTTTAACTGAATGGTACTTGAGTATATTTTTCCCAGTGGCCCATCGGCATATAAATAACAAAAATCAGTCGACTGGTGGGTAAAGCCTGCCCTGCCCTACTCTACGGGGAGAGTCACCTTCTCCTCGGCCTGACTCAGCATGTTCATGGCTCTCATGTTGACGTTCCTCTCCAGCTTGTCCTTGGTCTCCTCCAGCTTCTTCAGTCTCTGGCCTGCCTCCTTGGGATTGTTGGCTTTGAAATCATAAGCCGTGTTTGGCTGCCCAAACAAATGCCTCTCTGGGGCAATCCAGTCGTTTTCAGACAACATTCTGGCAACCTGTGAACCGCGGGAAGCGATTAAAACGTTGATCGGCTATCCAGCACAATTAAGACTAAAAGTAATTGGATGCGATGAAAACTTCTAGAAGGGTTAGAAGCAGCACCCTACCAGAGGGCGGAAAACCCACCCTAGCTTCAGAGTCAGCACTGTCCTTCTTGTGTTTACTGATGTTGTGTTCCAGCTCCTTGATCTTAAGCTGAGCCTCATTATTCTGCTCCCTCAGCTTGTTGGCATCTGTGGTCTTCCCTTTGATCTCCCTGTCCTGAGCCATGATCACCTCCTTCTGCTTGGCCAGATCCTCCTGTGCCTTCCTCACAGATTCCTAAGGAGGGCCAGGCAAGAACAAGGGTTTCATTAGCTATTGTCCTGTGCTAACCCTTTAACTAGGTAGAGCATTTAGAAAGACACCGAGTATGTTAGCAGTTCCTTTGTTATCTGGTCTTGTCGAGATGAAGCCTGACCTTGTTGCTTGACACCTGAGCAGTCATGCTTTCAATTTGCTCCTGGATGGACTTCAGGGCTTCATCTACAGCGTCAATCTGCTGCTGGTAACCAGCCTGCTCCCTCTTCATCTCCTCCAGCTCCAAGGCCAGTGCTTCTGCCTCCTGCAGGACAGTAACGGCACGCTATTGCCAGTGCTGAACATCGTAACGGGAGCAAATAAAAATAAGTACGGATTCCCCTCCTGTGTTTGGAGACATCACTCGGAACAAACAATGTCCAATATCATAACTTGGATTTAATCTGTATTGATGGTCCAAAAGATAAGAAACGAGAACGCTGGAGAATGTCCAGTTTCCATAGCACAACAAAAACTAGATAGCGTTTAAATTCACACCTGTTGCTGGTCTTTCAGTTTCTTATTGAAGGCATCAGCTTTATTCTTGGCAGCACTGAGTTTCTGCTGGGCCGCCTTCAGCTCCTTTTCTCGCTCTGCCTCGGCGTTCTTCATCTTGTTCTCCAACACTTTGTACTTCTCCTCTGCCTTCTTCTGCACCTCCTTGGTCTTTTTAAGGGTCTCTTCACTCTCCTCTGTCAACACAAACCTTCGATTAGTAATCTTACTAGACCTTTCTACCATTTCCTGGACATGGGGAAAGGAATTTAAGGAGGTTACCAATAGTGCTGCGCAGAGTCTCCAGCTCCTCCTGCTGCTTGTGATAGGAGCTTTGCTGAAGCTTGGTCTGCAGGATCTCTGCCTCCTCACATTTCATGTCGAGCTGTTGTTTCAGCTGCCGGTACCTAGGGAAATTTGGCCACCATGACTAGTCTTTACTGAAGACACTATACCCACAGTTAAATTGAAGGGCCCCCGTTTTCCAAATATTGGAAAAATAATACGGAGCGTATCTGCTTAAATGTCAGAAGACAGAGCTAAAATAAGCTGTCAACTGACAGTGTCAGTAAATGTAAAACGCCATTTGTAAGAATATGTATTAAGCCAGACTTACTTGTCTGCGGTTCCCTTCATGCTGTTCAGGTCTTTCTCCACTGCACGCAGTTCTGCCTCCTTGGCCGTCAGGTCATCCTGAACGTCCTTCAGCTCCTGGAGCTTTGACAGCACTGAGGCAGTCTGAGCTCGGGCTCCTAGAACACAGCACAGCCGAGCCCCATTCAGACACATATATTGCACCAAAAATTCTAAATTACTTTTCTGTGATATCTACCGACTAATAATTGTGACAAAAAGATGATTGTGTTGGAGATAAAAAATTAAACGCAGCATAAAGCCCTGGATATAACGAACAATTAATCAATACAAACAAGGCTGGCTTTGCATACAAAAATCCCCTTTGAAGGAGGCCATTAATGGGTTACCTCCACTCAGGGTTCCCTGGGGATCAAACACATCTCCTCCCAGGGTCACCGTTTTTGTCATGATGCGCTTGTCAAAGGTCACTTTCTTGGCATTTTCAAGGCAGTCGCAGACCAGCGTGGTCCCAAACACGTACTCCATGGCTTTCCGGAGTTCGGACTCATAGCCCACCAAAGACAAGGCGGTATGAACATTGTCAGCGCCAACCTGAGACATTTAACAGAAAGGCATTAGTACATAACAATGATTACACCCCCCATTTATCTTTTTAAAGAGAGTACAGTGCACAAACTTGAGTTTAAAACCACACCCATTGACTTAAATTACCAGATTCTTTGCAGTCTTTATTATATTGTCGTTCAAGGTTCTGGCAGATATTTTGTTCAGTGGAATAATTGTGTATCTTCGTTTAAGTTCACCCTTTTCTAAGATCTTCTTTCCTGTCACCTAGAAAGAATTAAGACAGTAGGAACGTTTCATGACAACCATAAAGTTGTAGCAATGCTGGATCAATTATATCATTACTCTCGACTCTCAGTAATGCTTACCTCTGTGTCCACTACAACATTGTAGAGACGGCCTCCAGCCACCACCTCCAGGGCTGTGGCGTTAGAGACGTCATGGACAGAGATGAGATTAGCAACCAGGCCCTTTACTCTGGCTCTGTCCCAGTTCTTCTCTGGGTCACTGAAACAATACAACTTTTGTAAATACACGGAGGCTTCATAAAATCTTTAGGTGTCTCAGTAGTAAAGATGGAAATCAGAAACATTTGTATTTGCTACGATTATCTTCAGTGAAGGACATTTCTTCATAATAAAGACTTACTTGTATTCAAATCTCAGATTTGGAAATTTAGCCATCAGAGATTCATACATCTCCCTCAGTTTACCAGCTTCGCGAGACAACTCCCTTTTCTTCTCAATCAGCTTCTCCTCCTTTCCATCTAAGGACAAACAACACAAAACCAATTAATGCAGTGCAGACTTAAAAAAAATTAAACATGGCTCAACAGCAGCTCTCGTCCCTGCAAACCTTCATAGTTCAGCTTTTTCATCTCCGCTTCCAGTTTCTCTTTACACTCCTTTACAGAGACAAAGGCATCCTGGTCCTTTTTGTATCCACTGTCCATCTTCTTCACCTCAGCTTGCTTTGTCTTAAGCTCTTGCTGTGCGTGTTTCAGTTTCATTTGCGCCTGAAAGACGAGCACGAACACCCTTTTAAGAAGCAAGCAGGCCTGACGGAGACAAACCAGAAACACCGATTTACATGTGCTCCACAGGTTATCCCTTGAAATGACACTTCACCTGTTTGGCCTCCGTGTCTGCCTTGCTCATGTCGTTTTTGCAGGTCATCATCTGGCCGGCCAACGTGGCTTCCTCCCCGTCCTCATTGGTGGACAGACCAGCGGACACAGCATTGAAATGCTGCTGAGCTGCCACCAGGGCCTCCGCATTTTTATGCCCTTCCTCTTGGACACTCTGGAGCTTCTCCGTCATCGTCATCACCTCCTTCTCCTTCGCTGCCAGCACCTTTTTATCCTGGAACAAAAGGATAATGGTTTAATATGGTGTCCATTTATAACATTTCACAGGGCTAATCTAAACTAAATCTCAGGCTTGGATTTTTCTTGCCCAGGAACCTTGAACCTAAAACCTTCTGGTCACAAGTCCATTTCCTTAGTGACTGCTGGCCACAAAATCATTTTTCTACAGCTCAAAACGAAGTTCCCAGTGCTGTAAACTCTTCTGTACAATGGGAAAACCCCCACTCTTACCTCTTCCATACTTTTGACGAGCTCTTTGCGCTTCTTGGTCTCATCCTGAAAATTCTGCTTCTTCAGGTCTAACGTGCTCTGGGCTTTAGCATCCACCCTCTGGACCTCAGACAGGGCATCCTCAAAAGACTTCAAAACACCACCCACATCCTGCAATAAAGAGACATGCCGTGACTCGACTGTTTGGATGCAAAGGACTCATTATTATTCATGCCCAGAGCATTTTAACCAAACAGGATTTATCTTATACATTTCAAATGCATTAAATAAGAAATTACTGTACACTTATTCCACCTACCTTCAACATGGTGGGATTTCACAAAATTTAACAACATCGATGACAGAAAGTGAGCCAGGAAAAGCAATTATTTACATTTAGCTATGTAGTACCTTATCTCTCCTCTTCTCCAGCTCCTGGATCTCCTGAGAGAGCTCCTTCACCTTGCGCTCGTTCTCCACCATGTTCTCCTGCAGCTTACCAATGCTGTCGCGCATGCCCTTCAGGTCCTCAGCAGACTTCACCTTGGTTTCCTCTGCACACACAAACAGGTAGGCCACGTAGAGGCGGCTAAGGTGCTCTATCTCCCTCATTAGCTTCTGGTACTCCAGGTATGAGGATCTTTCCTGTAGAAAAAAGGTATTTAAAATTTACAATGACATTGCTCTGTATACATCTGCGATACAATTCTTAACTGACAGACTGCATTGGATCCACTCTGAATCATGGCAGCAGTGTGGTTACCACAGATAACTTGTGTTCATTTTTTTTGGGCATTATTAAAAACATGATTTATTGATTATTATCTTAGCATCCTTTTAAATACCCAATTTCGAGTTTCCTTTGAAGATATTGATTAGTAACAAAACCAAACCTACCTCCTTCAGCTTCTGTAGAGTAGGGGTGATCTCCTCTTCTAGAATCTGTAAGACAAGAAACCCACAATTCATATGGCTACCCAGTCAAACAATTAAGTACATCCAAGACGTGAGCCATTTCCACACCGTTTGGATTTCTTTCAGTTTCGCTTCTTTCTTTTCGATGGTTTTCTGTGCGCTGATTTTCTTGCACTCGTACATCCTGGTGCCAGCTGCCTCCTCGATCATTGCCAGGATCTAAGATGAAGCAAGAATGATTAAGAGGCATATAGAGTTAAGCAAAATAATAATAATTAAACTTTCCATGACTGATAACAGTTAGCGGCACTTACTTCAGGTGGCTTCATGTTCAGGACTTTGGTGATTCTCCCCTGGAAAATACAATACTGTCACCATTGCACACTTTTCCAAGATTCACGTGCATAACTGTATACCCTCAAATAGCCTACCTGCATAATTAGAAAATGTGGATTGTTTACATTGAGCCCAATGGAACAAAAGAGGTCCTGAACTCGGGTGTTGTTAGCATTCACACCATTGATCAAGTATTTGTTTCTCCCTCCTATAACCACCTGTTGGATAAGGGAAATATCAAAATATTTATAAAATATTATTTTATTTCCGTGTCACTCCAAATTACTCCAAAGTTAAACATCTGACGTAAACCACGATGCACGTATTCTTTAAAACCAAAAATTCAAACTAAACAGTAAACACCAGCGTACCTGTCTGGTAACAGTGATTTCATCGTGGGTTTCAAATCCAAGAGGGCTTTGCTTCTTGTCAGAGTTATCAAACGTAATAGAAACCGTGGCTTTCGTAATTCCAGCCTGGCCGTTTTTATACACCAAATCCTGGAGATTTGACGCCCGTACCTACAAGAAAAGTAAATAAGAGACTGACAAAGTAGCATGATCCTACTTGCAATTACTAGCCTAGCAGTACATAAAAAAAATAAAAAA
>JAOYSI010007004.1:0-13217 GCA_025775065.1 Hiodon alosoides | reverse complement strand
AGTAAATAAGAGACTGACAAAGTAGCATGATCCTACTTGCAATTACTAGCCTAGCAGTACATAAAAAAAATAAAAAATAAACACACACACACACACACAAAGTTCACTGCAAACACCACCGCCAACTACGATTGTTACGAAGTGAAACCAGCTATAAAAACCATGCCATGTTTAGATACTTACATAGTCTATTTAACCGATTTACCACTATAAATCCAGTGAACACTGTTGGGTAGTTTCCCTGCAAACTGGTTGCGAGAAACTGTCACATCTCCATTCACATCATCCTCACAGATACGCAGCTTATAAACAGACACTTGCCATTTACCTGGGATAAATTGGAAATTCCGAGCAGGAAACATATGGAGTCAAGAATATTTGATTTTCCACTGCCGTTTAATCCAGTAATGGCATTGAATAACGGATCAAATCCATTTATTTCGGTCCTCTGAGCGTAAGACTTGAAACCTTCTATGATGATAGACTTGATATACATTTTGCTAGCTTAGCTAAACAGCCGAAGAGCAAAACAAACCAACAAATTCAAAACACGACCGTCCTGTTTTCAGTTCTTATCTAACTAACGACACTCCGTAAACTATATTACTTAAAATACCTGGTAAAATATACTCCAGCACCAAATGAAAAAATGCGTCCTTACTTCAAACTGTTTTTGAACTTAAAATTGGCGCCAGGCAGCCGTTGCCTTCTCCGTTCTCCTCATTTGTGTGCCACTCGTTTTTTTTTTGTTTTTGGTTTTTTATGAAACTTTAAACTTAAATACGGTTAACAAGAGTTATTGCATATAACTGCCTTCATTATTGTTGTGACATAAAATATAAAATATTTTTAGATTTATGTATATTTAAAACCAGGCTTTATTTGGGCAGCTAAAACAATCGTCACAAAGATAGTCCCTGTTGATTGGTCCAAACCGCATATTGACATTAGAAGTCAGATAATCTTGACTTCTCTAACGCTTGTTGTCTGACGTATTACGCTTTTAGAAATAGTGTCCCCCATTCTTCTGGAGTGCATTAAGAGATATTTTATATGCCTAAAGTGTTTTAATAATTTTGGTTAATTTTGCTTGGTTATACGTTGCAATTAATTATAACCAAATGCCAGGGAAATGGGCGAAGTTCATTTACAGAACTAAATTTTCGAATAAAACCAGATTCTAATGGAAATAAATCGCGATGAACTTATGTCTGAATCATTTTCAAATGGCCAAAGATTATATGAACGATCTTCCTGTGTAGGTATTTAAATGTGTCAGTACGAAAGCTAAATATTACCTGTAATTGTTGCTTTTGTTTTAAATCAACAAATACAAGTGTCTAAGGTTTACGTTTACAAGTTTATACCTTTAACAAGGGTATGGTGACGCTGTAGGGTAAAATAATAATTTTCTGAGATCACAGTGGCGATTTGGAATTGCTCCGAGCCAAAAATTACTAGAAATTTGGACCGTACCATTTATTGTAGACGGTTAAGTACATAAATTGTATATCAGACAGAAGCAGCATGATTTGTTATTATATATGATATTGTTCGTTACATAGTTACAAGTGTTTCAAGTTTTGTATTTTGTCAAAGGAATATGCAATTAAGAAAATTCAGGAGCCCGGTTGTCTTTAATTGATCTTTGTTCGATTGTAGAAGAAGCATGTTCTATACTGATTGTCAGCCACGTGCTTTACGGGCTTGTAACCAAGTGTTATACCCCTTTCACCTCATGGTGGCACTGTAACCCTATAGTTATAAATGGTTTGCTACAAGTTTGGAGAAAGGACCTCATTCTCAGTATATAGAATAAGAAGGTTTGGGAATCCTTCCCCAGGGTTTGATTTGAGATAGCACTGGGCTTCACTGTGTCAGCTGGCAATTTGTGTTATTTGCTCACTTATCTGGTTACATGTGTATGCCCATGCACATGCATTAACATATACACCTCTGCAGGAACATTGACCCTCTGAAATGCAACGTTTATCAGCAGCAATCTCAAATTTGACAGTAATGTTGTATAACCCCGGAAAAGCCTGCAATCAATGGGATTGGCGAAGGAAAATGTGTTGCATAAAGATTAATGTCAATGTGTTTATATACATATATATAAGTATACGAAAGACACTGAGTTGCACTGCACTGGTATGCCAGGGCATATCTGGTCCTTTGGTAAAAAACCTCTAAAGAGCTTTTCAGTTTAATCAAGTAAATAATAAAGCTAAAAAAGCAAATCAACCACAAAAAAACACCAAGATTTTTCAGAGTGTGGTTTAATGAGCCAAACCACGCTGTGTGACTCGACAGCTGGCCTGACTCCACAGCTTGCTGGAGGTCATGGCAGACCTGGGCGTGTCTCCAAGGCTTGAGGGCGTGGCTCCTGGCTGCGTGTCACATAAACATATTAACCCACAGGTTAGGACGCAACTAGTAACAACCTCATTGCTTTTAATAGAGGGAAGTGAAGATTGGAGACTAAATATTTAATCAAAAAGCAGCAATACAGTGAACAGATATCTCAGGCCATGGATATCTCTTGTGTGCAGTGCCCATACAGAATGGGTGATCATAGTATGTTGTAGGTGTGACCTTACTCGTCTTTGAAAGATAAATATGTTGGCGATTTTTGACCAAGGATATTAAATACTGTTAAAATTAAAGCTACTACTGCTACATGTGTTGCAGTTTGACCATAGATAAGATAAATGCACGGCAACCAGACACATCTGTCCATCTAATGGTGCAATCAGACAGCTGCAGAATCAGGTACTTGAGCAGACAGGAAGTCAATGTAGCAGTAAATGGGTTTGCAGAGGAGTGGGCTGAAAGTGTCCGTGTGACCCTAAGAAGCGGCCAGATGGGGGGGTGAACATCAGCCCACAGTCACAAACATTGCAGACAATCTGCAGCGCCTTCACCTCCAGCTGGAGCCCAACAATAACCTTGTGATTGGGCCTCAGGGGCCCGATTTTGCAGATTCACTTGTGATTCTTTGAGCGGGGCCGTATGTTACGGGAATGAAAAGGTCATCGACTCTCTGTCAGCCCTTGCAAAATGTCAGATAGAAGACACTGGTCAGTGCACTCAAAATTTTCTGTACTCCAGCAGAATAGTTTTTTGATGAGTGAAATGTACAGGTCAAAACCAATTCTACTCAGATTTTATCACTGATTATTGTGGCAAATGCTAGCTCAGAAGTATAATCAATCCAGGACTCTACAATCAATTTGTCTTCCCCGCGATTTCAATCAGGATAGTCAAGGCGTCTCCTTGATTTCAGCATGGCAGGTAACAAAGGAGTGGAATTTTTATCTGTAGCTAACATACGCAATACCCTGCTGTGGCTGGTTTGCAACAGTGCAGGAGGGCCGCACTCCTGTAATCCAACAATATTTGAGCGGACAATATTCTACTTTATGAAAGGTGCAACCATGAATTATCTGGCATTATGATCTGGCACTTTGATGGATGACCCTCTCTTGACAAGGGTGTGACATTTATCACTTTAAATTAGAATTTTCTGGAGTTTCTCTTAACGTGCAGCAATACACTATAATTATAATAACTCCAATATAAAAAAAAATGCCACATGCGTCTTATTTACTGAAACCTTTGTCACTTACTTTCATTCAAATGTGCATACTAGACTATCTCTCGTCTTAATTATGAAATATTGAAAAGTCATCTATAGCTGCCATGCCCAGGCTGTGAAGCTATCCTGTAATATATTACTAAGTACCCTTCAGATCTCGCAGGCTTAATCTAGATATGGTACATATTTAGTACCAATTTTTTTTTTCATTTTTTTTTTTTATAAACGGATACTAATGTACTAATATCATATACAAATGTACAGTCATACACCCCCTGTTATATTTTCCTGCTTTTGTCTTAAATCTCACACATCAGTCTACTTCAAAGGATCTTATATATATATATGCATTTACTAGCTTCCCAACATTTGTTCTCTTATCTCCAGCAGTGTTGAGATTTATAAAACTCTTGTTGTTTCCACTGATTTATACTTTCCATTCATCTTATGAGTCTGTGGATAATGTTTGCTTAAAAAAAAAAAAAAGATTATATCAAAAATATTGCATATTATTTCAAATAATTCAAATGCATTGACTCTCCTTGGACTTTTCTTGGAAAACTTTTTAAAATGGACTACAGTAAGCTGCTTTACCAGTGCATTCTATTCTTCGTATAATTTGTATTTCTCTCTTTCCAGTAGAAAAGATTAAAGAAGACTATAACCTTGGAATTTCTGCATTTGCTTAATTTACTCTAAGATAGCATCACTTATGTAAGTGCACACTGAAGTCAAATTGTGGTTACAAGTACCTTAAAACTATCTGTTTTTATGATTATAAATAACAACATAAAAAAAATGTATTTTCAGCACATTCAGACATGATTATCTCTGTTCTCTACAGTGTCTAATTTTATTTCTATTATAATGGGGAAATACAAGACTGGAAGACAAGCACATTCGGATGTCAGACGGAGAATGTTGATATAATTTCTCGTGTACATCTTCTAAACACTTCCAAACACTGGTTTTTCTATTTAGTTTTTCATTCTTATTATTTGAATTTACAAACAAATTATATTAATTTGATGTATGTGTAAGCGAATGTTTGTGTAAGGGATGTGTAAGTCTATGTGATCATTTGTATTCACTCAGGGCTTCACTTTGAGCTAACCTATTCATGCAATTTATTCAGGTTTCAACGCATTTCACTTCCGTTTCAGATAGAGATAAATCAATAATTGCATTAAATTGGATGCCATCTTCTTCATTAATGCGTGGGTTAGTTATAATTGTTCCTTATTTTGTATATTTAAACCTAACACAGTAGCTGGGAAAATACTTGTATATTTTCCCCAGTTTAACCCTTGAAAAGCACGGACAGTTTTGATAATGTCATCTATCTGGAAAATGTGTGGACAAAACCTAGGCAAATGCTTTTCAGTCTCCAACAAAATAAAGAATGTTCTTTTTAGAGTCTCAACTGGGGAGTGTGTCAACGTTACCTGAGGCCGTGGCCCAGAAGGGTTCCATGCCACACTCCTACTCTCGTGTACAGGGTGAGGAGAGGCTAAGAAAACTTCTAGAATATTTATTGGAGCCTCCTGAGTGAGGTGTCCTTACACAAACCACACTCAGGCGTGTTGGTTAGACCTTGGCCGTGGGAGTTTTTTTTTTAGGGCTTTTTGCAGGTCCAGTACGGCACGTGGGTTTAGCCCCACAGGTTGGGTGCCAGAGTAGGCACTTACTGGCTAGATGTTTTAAACTTTGTCACGGTTTTTTGAGTCCTTCTTATTCCAAAGACTTAATGAAATATATTTAAGGCTTAATAGTAAACACATAGAGCAGTACCTGGAGGGTTGAGGGACTTTGTGTGTCACTGTACAGTCACAGAATGTGCTTCTTCATATCGCCATACTGATTTTTTTACTCATCTCTTCGTCTGGATTTATATAAGAAATTTGAAAATCGCATCACTACCAGGCGAGGGAAAAAACACCGTTGGCACACCTTACATGACATCACAATTAAAGCATGGCGCTGAGAGCACGGAATGAGATCACATATAGCGACGCAGTCATCACCATTACCACCAAAGAAAGAAAACGGTAATGCTGTGAAAAGAGACTTCAAGCAGGCCAGCTCATGACCCGCCGTTTTTTGTTTGTTGGTTGGTTTATTTGTTTGTCTCTCTCTCCGCTAATGCTGAAATCCCGCATGATGAACGGGCCAAGGTTGCACATGCGATCTGAAGCTTGCATCCACCTCCGAGCCTCTGAGTTGTGGAAAGCGCTGAATATTTAAAACGGGAGCGGTAGCTCTCTAAACGCTCCCCGATGGTTTCCTGGCAATGTCATTTTTCTTCCTGTGTGCACCTCCACTGAGCTAGGCTTCTTCAGAATTCTTTTTCTTTTCTTTTTTTTTAACTTGAAATTAAATTGAACTAACGGCACAAACTGACAAGTAATAAATAACTTAGCACCTCTGAGTGACTAAATAAATTGGTTTCCCTTAGCAATGATTCATCCTGTAAATTTCACTTCCATCAGGTCTTGAGACAGCGACTCTTTCATCCAACCACGGAAGAGCCATTTAATAACATCTGAAACAATCCATTGAGAAACACAAATAATTAATTAAATGCTTTTAGTTTCAGTTTTCAGAGGACAAATTGCAGTTTTTTATTGTCTTATTTTTGTTTTCTTTGATTGTTCGTTTAGTGCTGTTTTATAAGAATAAAAAAAGAAAATGCTCCGGTCACCTGACAGAATGCTATCATATTTACTAGCTAAACTTATTATTATTATTATTTTTTAACGTTCTGTATGCAACCATATTGTCATCCTCATGTCTTCTGAGATCATATTATGCATTAAGTTACAAAGTTATAAAGGGCAAAGTGTTACAAACAAAGATTGGAAAAAAAGGGACCTGATAAATACAAGCAGAACATGGAAGATGCCTATGGTCGCTTCCAAAGACATGGCAAGGTAGCTGAGTTGATGTCCCTCAGATCAGAAACGGATCAACCAGACTGCCTGGGCTGCAGTTTCCTCTTTGGTTTAATGAACCTTGAAAATTAACAAATGACAATTTCACCAATAAAAGCTCTGTCAAATAAAGCAAGGACCATAAACCAAGACATTAAGATTAGAGACAAATAGAAAACAAATTATTATTTTCACTGAAAATCATATTTATTACCATTATGTTTTAATGACGACTTCAATAACAATAGATTCAGGGTTTGTTTTGTTTGTTTTTCCAGCAGGTTAGAATTAAGTTAATTCTTACACTCAAATTAATCAAAAAGTGGAGATTAAGAAAGAATGGTAAGAATAAGAATAGTACATAGTGGGTGTTGAATTTATATACAGGACTCAGAAACAGAAAACTGTACAAAAAGGAGGGATGTCATGAACCAGAGAGATGATGAATAAAACTACTCCAAAATGAATAGTCGGACGAAGGACAGGAAGCAGGTGGAAGATGAGAGGCTTATATAAAAATAAAAAAAAGCGCCAGCTGCAAGAGTAATGGTGAAACGAGATCACCATTATTGATCACCGTTATCAATAAAGTGAAATAAGAAACGAGGGAGCGTCTATGATGGGAACCCATAAAAGTTTACTTGATCAGAGAAGTAATCACGAGCATTGATCGGGGGAGTCACTGAGAGCTAGCTTCGCTCTCCCTGCCCATTTCCGGTGAGTGATGAGCTCAGGTGACTGCTCATCTCTCCTGTTTGGTGAGCTCCATACTACCAGTGAGTGTGAAAAGGTTAAAGCCCAGTCGAGGTACCACAGCCGGAGCTGCATCCTAAGCAGGAGCGTGTGCCAGGGAGGAGAGGCTGGGCTCATGGCAGAGGAATTGCCACCATATATGGATAGTTAGTATAGTGGCTAATTTAGGCACGTGAAGAGAAACAAGCTATGCCTTTCCACCTCTGTCTTTTTATGTTTTGTGTTAGCTGATTGAATAGACCTTGCTTCAGTCTTTCCAGTAGGGTTAAAAAGGGATAGATAGATTTTCATGCATGATTAGAATCATTGTCATGCTGGATTGGCTTGAGCCTCCTAGGAGAGGGAACAGGATTTTTGGCAAAACAAGACATTGATGTCAGTTAGATGTAGCTCAGCTATTAGATACCAACTCTTTTTTTTGTTGGCCTTAAGAAAAGGCTTTTTCCTTGCAACTCTGCCATTAACCGAGACATTGTATCCTGATGAGACCAGACTATCACAGTCTTTCACCTCAGATTTGTGCTTGCCTCTCCGAATATTTTTTCTCACAGCAACAGGTGTCCTGTTCCTGGCAGGGTAGCACATTTTTGCATGATAGATGCTAGAATGGAACCCAATAGCTTTGGCGTCTTGTTTGTATATCTCCAAACTTGAAATAAAGAAGAATGAAGGACACTTAAGTAAAAGCAGCTTCCAGCTGTCATTTGAAACAAATTACGTTACAGGGGGTCTCAATGGAAGAAAATCTTCAGTATCTGCTCACAGGGTTTCATTTTATATGATATTCTACTATTAGCTAAATGGGATAGGCAAGTAAAATACCTGTCGACGGGTCAACTGGCAGGATAATTGCTGTATGTAAGTGAATGACAAAAAGATACAAAACAAATTCAAATATATTTCTCAAAAATGGCCTCATGAATCAGCAGGATGGGCCATTACTGCCTTCACTAAATAGATGTAAATTCAAGAAGTCTTCAGTACGCTGCTGGGCCAATTGTGGATGTATCTGCAGAGCACAGCAGGCTAGATTCCCTGAGCACAATTTTGAGGAGGGGTTTTTCAGATCTGGATTAAGTCTGCAGTGAAGTTGGGTGATTTAAATAAACTCCTTTAAGTCCTCCCGTTTCGTAAGTTCCTGGAATTTGGTTGAGCCAGATTTAACAATACAAATCACATTCAAGACCACAATTTTAAAAGAGAAAAAACAAAAACAAGAAAAAAAACTTAATGTACACACAAAACAAAATGTAATAATCAATATGCACTCCACTAATAAATCACCAACCCAATAATTACCATGCGACCGTTCAATGTTTTTGGCGTTTTGCACTGCTTGGTTTGATAAGTCTGTCACACAATTTGCCTGTAAACGTATCACCCCACACTAAAATACGTGGATGTTTACTTTTATCCTCTGATGATGTCTCACATGGACGAACTGAAGTAAATGATTGTTCACATCCTCTTTTCACGATTGCCTCACTCTCAGAGAAAAGGGAATTTACTGTAAGCTGCTCCTCTTCATCATACCCTAGGCTAACGGTTTTCATTGCACAGTTTTTTGTATTTTTAGATTCCCCCCACTGGGAAAAACGGCCTCTTTATCTATCCATTCAAAAACATTTGTGACCATGTTAAACAACAAACTCCCATTAACCAGTGGTTCTTTGAAGAGTTTTCATTGCGAAAGCCATTTAAATATGACTTAATCTGACGTGGAGTGCAGATGGTTTGTGTTATTTGCAATAGTCCTCACTTTAAGGAGTGAATTTTTTACATGTTGGGATGTTTTACCTGTATATCATACATCATACATGAATAACTGTTTAATTTAATTAATCTGTATTTCATAATCATTGACCTTTGTTTAATCTAAATTTCATATGCAACATTAAACAAAAAAACAAATTACACTCATTATCTTGCAATAAATAGCATTACTTGTTTAATCTTGTATTGTTGTTTCTGGTATTTGACATTCTCTGTTATTCAAACACAATTGCAAAATGATTACATATTAAAATTCCCATCAACTATATGCAAACTAGGCTCGTAATTAAACTGCAGTAAAGTAACACTTCGAACCTATTCATTGTCTTTGGGATTAATCACAGGAACTGGCTGCTTAGAGCAAAAGGCCATTATCATAAATTACTGAACTTTACCTTTTTCCACCCCATCTAGCACAATGTGTGTTCCCAGCTGCAAGATCAACGAGGGGCGAATTGGAGATGAATTCCAAATGAACTCTGAATTCTCCCCAATATGGGAAAGTTTCAGCGGGTAAGGAAAAGATTGGCAGAGACAATTACAGTCAGTTTAAAAAAGCACTTTAATTTCAGACCACTTCATTTTCAAGCTATTGGAATGCAAGCCCAAATTAATTGTATCCATGACCTTTCTCTCTATCTGACAAGTCAGTCATTTTAGGTTGTCTGTGTTGCATTTACTACAGACCACTCAGGGCTGTTTGGGGTGATTTAGTTTAGATGTTCAATGCGGTTTTGAGAAATGTGTGTGTGTGTGTATTTTATAATATGTGTGCAGGCACTACAAATTTTGTTAAAATAATGTAATGTAACCACAACTCTCACCTGGACATGCGGTTTGATAAAATGGAAATAATGGAATGTGTACTCAGGGTCTGGAAGGGTATAGAACACTTGGTAACAATGGCACAGCTCTGTATAATACATTATTCTTTTTGTGTTAGCATTTAACTTAAGTGCGATTTGAAATTATACGTTGTGTTTTCTGTTCAGTTTATATGGAGGCCTGTGCCTGAATGGTGATCCCACTGTGTGAACAGTTAAGCCATAAACTGACAAAGAGGTTTATTATCCGGTTGTGTCTGGGCGAGGTGCAGAACAGCGCTGCCTGTGGGCGAGGTGCAGAACAGCGCTGCCTGTGGGCGAGGTGCAGAACAGCGCTGCCTGTGGGCGAGGTGCAGAACGGCGCTGCCTGGTAAAGTTTCTTCGGGCTCGCCACTAACAAGGCTTCCTATTGTTCTTGCACTACTTTGAAAGTGCCTTGTAACTGTGCAGAATAACGCTGTAAGTACAGCTGCATTCACACAGTAACTACAACGTAAATACATGATCATTAGAGACAATTAACGTGTGCCGTTACTTGCTTTTCTCATAGAAATCAATAAATAAATAGCTAATGCTTACAAGTTATACTTACATGTGACTGATGCCACTGTGGATCAGTACCATTTGTAGTCATTTTTCTCAGGGAGACTGTTGTTATACTGTGTTCAATAGGCATTGGGTATTTTGTCCGTCTGACTACTTTTTTGTGCCTTAAAGCTTAACAACAGAGTCAAGCCTGCCCCCACCTTACATCTAACATTCTGTAATTGCACCACCAGCTCCACTTAGCATCGCCCACGGAGAGAAAAGAGGTGAAATTTAAAAAAAAACTCAGTGCACCACGCTCGTTTTCATATCCATTATAAATAACTTTTTTAATCCCACCGCAATTTAATTTAATACGTATTTTGAATTGACAGACTGATTACTGCTTCAAGCTGAGCTTTTGTGGTGTTTCGAACACAAGTTCAAATGAAAAATCCTTATCTATTGCATGAGAAACATTTTGGGCAAAAGGCAGAAGGCAATAAAGTTGAAATCCAAGTCAGTGGGGGAAAAAAAAATAGGCATATGTGACAGAATGCGGGGAAGACAATTTGAACAGATTTTCCCTCGTTACATTTAGCTGTAAATGATAGGGATGGTGAAAATTATTATTATATCCTCAACACATTGTCTGACTTGAGTAACCCTTTGAAAGCTTCCTTAAATGGTGTGCAAGTGCCTTTTAGTTTAATGGTATATATCGGCATACCATGGCAACATTGCAAAGGTTTGCCTATAGCTCAAAGTTGCTTTTGGGTCAGAGGTGACATCTACGTGTTTGGATGGATGATGGGTGTGAATGTTGTATTAAAACGGATTAAAGAAATTTGACTGCGGGGGGTTGGCTGTTGTTTGTCTTTTACCTAACAGTTTTTCTTAAAAAACAAAATATATCTAATATATCCAATGTGATGCAACATTCAAAACTATTGTAGCAGAATGCTAACCTCATGCCCTATTAGATCCTATTAGGTCCTGACTTCATTCACTTTAGCCATTATGAAATACTAGCAGTCATGAATGATTTAAACGCAGTTGATGCCTTCCACAGGCATCAGTGGTTGCCTTCGCCAGATTGGAAACTACTACTACTAGCCAAAAAAGTTCTCAAAAAAGAGAACCAGTCAAGAAAGACCAGTGGAAAAGGCTGTCAGAACATTTCCCTTCAAGATCAAGATGCGCTTGAAGCCAAATGACTTCACACGCCGAAGATGTCACAAGAAAGGCTACCTAAAAAGAGCCCTCAGACAGGAACAGCAAGCGAGAAACCCTGGCGATGGACAGTGTTGGCTATGCTGGAAAAGAGGTCACGGTGCAAGATACAAGCCCCGGCAAAAGACAGACCCACGCAAGATGGTAACGGCCTCATGTACCAACCTGGAGGAAGAGGTCTAAGTACTGGGCACGTATTTACCGCTGGTTTTCAAAGGAAGAGTTAACTCCCGAGCTGCTCAACCTCTCTACTCCCTAGTGTTCTGCACTGAGGCTGGACCATTTTAGGGTAATTGCCTTGCTTCCCATAGAGTGCATTAATTCAGGCTCTTTGCTATTCTACACTTTTCATAACCGATGCTTTTTACCAACCATGATGTGTCTGTCACTTTACATTAAGTCCTAAGGACCGGCAGCTTTGACAAGGCAGGCTAACCAGAGCATTGTATTAGAGTTGGATAATTGTGTTGAATAAATTTTGTTCATAACAAGTGTAAAAAATGAACAAGACCTAAACCTTTCGGAGCAGAAAATGTCACAGTAATTTCAAACACATTACCACATGAAAAAAGGCCTAATGAAACCCTATTAGAGTGTCATACCTACTTACTCCTGAATGCGGCTCAAAGTTTATTTGATATGTCTAAGCCAATTATCAAAGTCTCAGTGATAAAGAACTTCTCGGAATGGTGTCTGAATGAAATGGATAAATTGTTGGAAATGACCACAGCTCTGCTTTCAATCTTTTACGTGCTTCTGTGCTGACAGTGTCCATGCAAACAAACAAGCTTTCTCCTCGTACAACACTTTGGTGCCTGGTGTTTGTTTTAGATCCAATTTATTTTATGAGATTCCTCAAATTTATTTTAATTTCCATAAAAATAGAAAGATGATACAGGGCAACCCATAGGACAACTTGTAGCATGCCATTGAAATTATGCCAGGTTGGACCAAAGGCGTGACAGCATTGTAAAATCGTATTATTATATATTTAAGTTTACGCGTTCAGTTTGATTTATTTATCATTTATCTTGATTAAGTTTAGTTAAATAGTTTATAAACAGTTTAGTCAGGCCCGTAAATAAAAAAGCTTCCCAAAAGGATGCCTAAAGTTTGAATTCAAATAGAAATGAAGGGGTGAACATTGTCCGTCATTACCTGTGAGCTGAGGGACATGTCTAGATTTGACAGAGAGAAATGCCTAAGAAGGGTAGACCCTGTTTCCCAATGCAGTTATGTAATGTAATAACTCACTCACAGATTTTTATAAGGACTTAAACCTCTAACGTTGTGGTCAAAAGTACAGTGTCTTAAACACGAGACCAACTGCTGAATTTATGTGTGCAATCCAAATATACAATTTTTGGCAAATGTAAAGGGGATCTGTGGTTGTGAGCCAGACTAAATTCCTTTTTTAGATGAGACTTGAGTAGATTCCACTCTTTCCACATTATGTTTCTAACCAACAAAGAAAGGCACAGAGTGCGATGTCCGTTCATTTTTCTATAGCCAGAACAGTGGTTTCCAGTAAAAGCAATAGTCTCAAGTCCCTTCTCTTTTCTATTTTCATTTATTTATTGT
>JAOYSI010007003.1:3722-81745 GCA_025775065.1 Hiodon alosoides | reverse complement strand
ATATGCACAAACACATGCTGAATATCATTCTGAAACATGAAGTTAAAAACCAAACAATTTTAATGGTAAACCTGAAACAAAGAGCTTGCACAAAGTGATAAACTCTGAAACTCTGCTGCTGAAAGGAGAGCTAAAAAAGAGACGCTGGGTCACAGGCCAGGGCCGGGCCAGATCATGAACAATCAATGAGAAGATAATTAAGCAAATTATGTCTATGAGCATACTCAAAAGGAAAGTTCAAAGTAGGGACTGATGTTTTGCATTTTAAATCCTTATTATTTTTGGCATTATGCTTACTGATTATTGTATTGTTTTACCATATCCATATCTATTGATTATTCTTATAGATTTGATGACTTGCTTGATAACGAATTGACTAACATTGTGTTAGGGAAATAAATATTTATCCGGAAAAGCTTAGAATTTTAATGATGATTCCTTCAGGGCTGGGTAGAGGTGTGTCTTGGTGTGTGTGTGTTCTCTGTCTCTGTGTTCTCAAGGCCATGCATTCCATTCATGCCTGAGCTATGAGATCCAAGATAGAGGGGAGGGGACTTGATCTTTGATCATTAAGAATTTTTTTTTTGGATCTCCAAGCTAACATGATAAAGTAGGTTAATTCTGACAGCAGTATTGGTACTTATTCTAAAATCATAGATCTTCATGAATAGACTACTTTAGCCAAATTGGATTTAAAAAAACTACAAGTTTGTACCAATATATATTTTTGACTGGTGTCTTTTAAATGAAAGTGACAGCTGTTAGATGCAGTGTCAAAAAATAAGTTTTAAGCCCTACCGTGCTGCAGTGTTTCATTCTATGTATCCCCTTGTTTACAAACAGTAGGTCAACGTTTCCACATAAAACTCAATATGGAAGTTAAAATGTTAAAATTAGAAAATAACCTTCCAAATAGCTCAGTTGGCATAAGTGCTCGCCTAGCAGGCCAAACCAGTTTTAATTGAACTCATATTTAGCTGATAGTTGTTATATTATGTATTTTGCAATTACATTGTGAATTATATTAAAATATGATAATGTATGTTCTATAATTGGGAACAAAATACTAGTGAGTGCCGTTCTTGTTGCACTCCGAGCTTTGCATGGGTATGTATCCTATGGTCATCATGGAGAATAAAATCTGCAGGGTCCCCCAATTTTAGACTGGTGAGGAGATAGCTTTTCAGCCTAAGTTTAAAAAAAATAAAATAAAGTAGTAGGCTACCTAATGTTTCACTTGACCATTAATTTTTTTTTTTCTTGTACAGACGATCTGGACTCATCTCATCTCATCCAATCTCATCTGGATCTTATTAGTCTCTGTGTGGAAAGGCAAAAATCTGAGATTCAGAACAGAACAGTTGGCTTCGGAATCTTGGAAACTAACATTCCAAAATCTGAAGCCATGAGTCAAGATCTTGTCAGATTGTCTGTGCGACCCCAGCTTGAAGTATACCGTCTTTCTTCTGAAGAAGAAGTAAATACTCCGTGCCGCTAGGCGGTGCGATTTAAATAGACAGAAACCCCGAACGCGGAAGGTTTCTTGACTTAAAACAATTGGTGGTTTCTCAAAACAGGAATCTTTCTGAAGCGTGGTTGGGGTGTCGTTGTGTGTGTGTGCGCGCGCGCGCTTCTCTTTAACTAAGTATTTAAGCAACAAAACATTTATTTTTTGTATTTAAAAACAACGCAACTCGTATTCTCATTGATCTCATTGATTTGGTCACAAAATAAATTCATGCAGTATCATTTTTTTTAACCAAGCGGAAAACGTGTTCATTAGCTAACGTTAGCTAACCCGGTACCATATTAAAGGTAGCTTTTTTTAATTTTTTTATTTAAATAAAAAAATGTTTATCTACCCTGCCAATGTTACATCGTAAGCGAGCGGGCTTGGTGCAGATCGTTCAAATTGTGAACTAAATAAGGGTAAGTTTTGAATGTTTTGATTTTTATTTATGTAAATAATTTATGTTTCTTGGTTGGCTGTTTTATATATTTTGAGATTTTATGATATTGAGTCGATAGCTTTCATTTGATTGAGTGCTTAATTCCTATTTTTCTTACACGGGTTTTACTGTCGTTAACCGTACTTCAGATGTGTAATAAGTAGTCATGCAGTAGGGAGATGGTGCTGTCAATTGTTAGACCTGTGTCTTGCACATCTTTAAGGCTTGTTACTGTATAAATCCTTATAAATATGCCTGTGTGTATGTATATCACGTTCTATAGCTTTTGTGTGTATGTGTGTTTATACAAGCGCAAAAAATGCTGGAGGGCGTGTGTGCACGTAGGCCGTACACATTCTTTGTAGTCCAAAACCGTATAAATTGCGTCACGTTTTGGGTATCAATAGTGAAATCACTAACGAAGCTGTAGTGGACTTATTATTTTATTATAAGTAAAACGTTTTAAAAACCATTTATAGTAGCAAAAAACATTCGTGGGTATCGGGAAATATTTACTGATATAACCGCTGGTAAAATTCCATTCCTTTAAATGAATAAGCTTTATACTCTACATCTATGCATTGTATATTATTTGGAAGCCTTGTAAAATCAGGAAATGTATTTAGGTATTGCTGTCCTTAAATATCCGTATAAGCCTAAGCTGGTGTTACTTTTAATTGCTAACTCAAGAATAGGAACCTTTTAATTTTTAATATTTTAACAGTTAATGCATTGGTACAAGATCCTGATATATGTGCAGCAAAGTCCACCAATTATCTGCTGATGATATTGACCCCTGACTGACCTTTTTGGAGCAATATAAAATTCCACTTCCATCTCCCAGCGATGTGAAATAATTCCACACCTTGTTGCCTTTACCTTTTCTTTATCAGAAGAAGTGCCAACTTATTTTGATCAGTTTCCTCTTTCAAAGAGTCAGGTATTGTAATTATGCTTGTTACCTCAGTTTTTGCTACCTTTGCCACCTTTGACTGAGGTAGGGACATCAGACATACAGTTCTGGTCAACTTTAGTGGCACCCTTGAATTTGTTGTTTATCATGTACAGTATCTTCAGAAATAAATGGAAATGTAACAACTTTGTATCATTAAAATATTTTAATGGGATGCCCAAATTTATTCAACAAAATAAGATGCCTTTTCAAGTTGCATGTAGTGATTTCAAAGAAAAAACATAAAATATGTCCTGGACAGCATTAAAGGGACCCTTCCCTAATATCTGGTTGCACAACCATTGGCTATGACAGCCTCCAAACATTTCTTGTAGCCATCTATAAGCTTCTTGCACCTGTTTGCCAGTTTCTCCCACTCTTCCATTGCAGTTGGTTCAAGATCCTGAATGTTTGCAAGATTTCTTTTGCCACTGGAAGATTTCAGGTCTCTCCAAAGATTTCTAATCGGATTGAGATCAGGACTCATTTTTGGCCAGTTTAAAACAGTCCATTTTGCCCCTTTCAACCATTCTGTTGTGCTTTGGGTCCTTATCCTGCTGGAGGACCCATGATCTTTGACCCAAACCTAGTTTTCTTACACTGGGTAACACATATCACTCTAAAATGCCCTGGTAATCCTCTGATTTCATGATTCCTTTAATACGTTCAAGGCCTCCAGTACCAGAGCCAGCAGAGCAGCCCCACAACATTACGGATCCTCCACCATGTTTAACTGTTGGTAGGGTGTTCTTTTCCTTATAAGCTTCATTTTGTCGCTTATAAACAAATCATTGGTCTGCATTGCCAAAGAGGTCTAATTTGGTTTCATCGGTCCATAGAACATTTTCCCAGAAGGGTTGTGATTTGCCTAGGTAGGTTTTGGCACCTTTATATGTATTTCTTTCAGCAGTGTGGTCCTCCTTGGCGTTCACCCCTAAAACCCTTTTTGGTTTAGTGTACGGCGTATGGTAAGGGTTGAAACCATCACTCCAGATTGTTCAAAGTCAGCCTTAAGGATGTTTTACGTGGGTTTTTTTTCCACAGTTCGCACCCACCTTCAAAGACTTCCCATCGATTTTCATCTTTCCACCACGTCCTAGGAGGTTCTTGACAGTTCCATGAGTAGTAAACTTCTTTACATTGCTAACTGTTGAAAAGGGGGGTGCCAAGGTCTTTGGAGTTGGCCTTGCAACCTTTAGAATTCTTGTGTGTGGTGATAAAGCATTTCTGATGCTCTCAGGCAGCTCTTTTGTATTCACCATTTTGAAAAGGGAACAAAAGTGGCCTTTTTAAGCATGAAAGCCATCATTCTTTGGTTAATTCAAGTCATATGAGCACTGAAAATTTACCTCAGGTGAGTCTAATCTAGTTTTTTTCCAAACTGATTTGTATCCATCACAAGGGTGACAATCATATGGCAATGTTTCAATTTTATACTTTTTCCTTTTATTTTTTTAATGGGTATCGTTTTATCCTGTGCTGCTCTGTATCAAACATGTGAGCGTATATAGACCAGAAGATATTGTACATGATGCACTTCTGGGGTGCCAATAATGTTGACCATAACAGTATCTGTGACTTTTTATTGAGGTATCAGTATCATCTATTCACAACTAAATCCAATATAGCGTAACATCTTACATGCTGGCTCTAGGCTCAAGATGCTGACTCTTTCTGCTAAAATAAACAGATAAATATGATTTGTTTGAGGTTAACTGCTTATTAAAACTAGTCATCAACCATTTACTCTACTAAGGTGCTAGACAACTTCACTTTCCCATCGTATTGCCACCTTATTTTGTAATGACTAATTAAATACAAGGATATGCCATACAATACTCTTTAATATACTTAATAAACAAACCCAGTCCAGGATAGGTGGAAATCCAAAATTGGGTAGCTAGTTTAGGATATATAAGATGGCTCGGGAAGCAGTTACCACAGAAATAGCCAGCAAGCAAATAAACAATTATCTCAGAGTTAATTTGATTAATTGCTTTCTAGCTTGGTTTTATGGCACAGATGGATTAGTTGCATAAAGCATTTCGTCTGAAGTGCAGTAACAGTAGTTGCAAATTTACCCCACGTTCACCAAATTCAGTGCTTCATTCATGCCAATTAGGATGTTCTTCTGTAGCAACTTGACCATATTCTATTGTTGACTGTCAGCTTTCGTTTGACATTATGCAAGTGTTCTTCAGAATATCATGGGCATTGAACTGTTCAACTCGCACACACTGACAGTATCGTTAACTGCTTATTGTACCACACAATGCTTGCGTTAGATTTTCCTCTAACAGTCCTTTTGCACAAAATTAAGGACAAAATTAATTACATTTAGTAGTGGCCGATAATGTCAGTAAACGGATTGGTTGGGCACTACTTAAACTAATATTTAGTATATTTATAGTATAATTTAACTTGTATGAGTTGCGATTTTGCATTTATGTTACAAATTTTAGTTTGTAATTGTTTGTTTTCATTTTGAGGATAGGATCTTGTAATTTCACATTTTATAGCTATTTTATACTACGGAATATAGCTTTGTTCCCTTTTTCTCAATTTGAGATTTTTAATTTGATATGCTTTCCAGTCTGTTTGACTCATGCAAAGTAGACTCATCAAAATAGTTTAGGAATGTTATTCAGAAATAAAAAGAATAAATTATGTGAATTTATTTGTTAAACCTCAGATTTCCTCAGCTCTATAAAATTTTTCATTTTTACATTTTACTGCACATTGACTGTAGTAACTGCTGTAATTACCCTTTTTAACTTGATTCTATTGCTAATTATGTAGCTATATTTGTGACCTGCTTCAAGTCTTGAAACAATATGCTTACCTTGATTACCAAACTCAGTCTTCTAAATTTACCAGTCTAACATAAATTCTGATTATTTCAATTAAATTTACCATTTAACTCTTTGCTTAGTTGCCACATTCCTTCCTGGGATTTAAACCTTAATCATCTACATTGTCATCACGTTTTTATTTTTTTATACAGTTCTTGTGTAAATTTCTTATTGTCAGTATTCTGGCTAAAACCAATGCAAAATAATGTTCTCCTTTGTTTTTGTGTTCCCTTGTTGTGTAGGGCTGTCCTGATCAGGTTATACATCGGCCGTTGAGGAGCTGAGGAGCCAGAGTCTGCGTTTTCATTTCCTGATGCTTGGAATCCAGGACACTAGAACTGATGGCTCTCAGCCAATTAAGTTGTATCGATGTGTGGCATGTGCAGCCACTTTTCCTGGGCTTTCCTCATTACTTGTGCACCAGGCTACTCATGCAAATGAGGGAAACTCACCAGACAAGCTTCAAAACCCGACCTTCTCTTCCCAGCCATCCTGCACCTCCTGCGGCACCATTTTTGCCAGCAAGGATCTTTTGGATCAGCACCAATGCAGTGTATTGTCCTCCAGGTCTGCTTCCATTTATATCTGTGAGTGTGGGGAAGAGTTTCAGGATTTTAAGAACATGCTGGAGCACAAAAGATCTCATGATCTGGACATGCAGGTGCAGCTCCAGCACATGACAAACCAAGAGAACACTGGGGAAATGAGCATAACTGATTCCAGTCAAAATGACCAGATGCTGATGTCTCAGTTTCCGACCTTCAGCCCTAGTTTCCATTCCATTCCAGTACCTCCTGACCAATCACCCCACAACCTCTTACCACGGCTCACCAGTGTACATTCTGACCCCGAGGCAGAGATTCCCACCTCGCCTCTGCCCCAGTTTAGCATGAGGCCTCTTATAAAGAAGCAGCTCGCACGCATGCCTTTGTCTCAACCTGCAGGATTCTCTGTGTTGCCAACCTTTAAACCTCATAAGGAACTGTCCCTACATACGGGCATTGAAAGTGTGGTACCTTTTCCTGCCTTGAGTAATCCAGTCACAAGTAGTGGGCATCCACAAAGCGAACCACAGGGTCTTAATTCCCAGAAGAGGACTCTGAGAAAGATGCTGGTTTCTGCATTTATGAAACGCTTGCCAGCAGCGCAGGTAACTTGGAGGCAAAACAACAGAGGAGGTGTGTCCTCCAAAATGGGAGCGCCAACCTCAGCAGCATCTAAATCCTCCATGGGGCCATCTGTTGGTCAATTACGACAACTTCTAAATAAATCTGCAACTAAGGCAAAGGGAGCACCCTCAGCAACTGCCATTCTAAAAATAATCAATTCCAACAAACCTTCTGCCCAAAAGATTAGGAGTACAGTCAACCTGACTAAGAATTTTCTTCCCATTGTGGTACTTGAGACGCGTCATAAGCTTGTGGGAATTGGAAAAGAAGGTATAGTGGGACGATACCAATGTGGCCGTTGCCGGAGGGTTTTCCAGGATGTAGACAGTCTGACAATGCATCACACTGTACACAGGCAGGAGAAAGTAAGAGGGTGCCAACGCTGCAAACAACTGCTCATTAGTAGAGGATCCATTTCAACTGACCACCTTTGTCTTTTGGACTCCACATCAACTCTGCAAGATCCGTTCTCAGTAGGCATTGTACTCCCCATCTCAGGCGCCTGGACAATGAACAGCAGTTCCAAGAGACCACTGCAGAGGAGGTCTTTCCATTGTAACCTGTGCAAACACAACTATACTCGCTTGTATAATCTTAAAAAGCACAAGTGTCAGTGGCAGTCTTCCTATCAGCCGGCAGATGGAAACCTGAATGTCCCGAAAATAGAGGAAAAACAGACTGAAGTAAAAAAGGCTTCAATGACTCACAGAAGTATTGGGGTAGGCCCTGAAGTCCCTGGACCTGTCAAATTGGAGATGCTTGGTGCAGAGTCTATGCAATTGGCAACCGTCCCTCTCAGAGCACCGCCTAAGAGTTCAAATATCTGGATGAGATCAGCTAAGAGTTTTATGCCTTTTCTTTCCAAAGAGTGTAAAAATGTTCCATCTCAAATGCAAGAAACTACAGCCTGGGGCACTCCAATACACAATTATCCAACTGTGCAACCAGATGTTGTGGAAGAAGGGAACCGAGACGGCAGGGTAAGGAGGAACCATGAACAATCAACAGTAGAAAAAGGGCAATGGACTATGCCAATTGATGGTTCTGAAATTGATCTTCTAATAGAGGCAGAGGAAGTTGATGATGAAAAGGACCTAGTTCTCACACAACCTATTTTGCGAAGTGGATCCCAGTCACAATCAGAACGCCATCGAAACAACTATGAAATCCATGTCTCTGACGCAGGCAAAAAACGCTTTGTCTGTGGATGTGGAAAAAGCTATTCTCGGCGTTTCACCCTGTGCCAACACCAAAAGATTTGTAATCTGGGAGTAAGGGTGCCCATGCAGCAGCAAATTGGGGGGGCTTTGTCAGTGAATGTAAAGGCAGCGAGGGATGGCAAACAAATCTTTTACTGTGAGTGTGGAAGGCGATTAGCCCACAAAGAGGCTCTGGTCCTGCATAGGAAGAAGTGTCAGCAAAGGATCTGCAGTATTGCTAGGAGTGACAGCCACAGCGAGGTGCTTCCTGAGCAGTGTCATAGAACATTCCGGAAGGAAGTTGTCCAGAAAAGGATCCTGGCCCTTCCTCCATCTGAGGCACAAGCCAACAGCGCTGGGAGCAAAACTCATGCCTTAGGTGGAGAATGGGGCATTATGTCCCTGCCATCTGTGTTGTCGAGAAAAGTGACTTGCGATTGCGGTGAAGTGTTCACCTGCCCTCGGCTGCTGTTTGAGCATCTTCAGATGCATGCCCAGGAATCCTACATCTGTCCTGACTGTGGCGAGAACTTTAACTCCTGGTCAATCTATGAAAGCCACCTGCGTTCCCATAACCGCTTTGTGTGTACAAAATGCAACCAGACTTTCACCCTGCAGAGCTCACTGATCCGGCACCTGACCTTGAACCGTTGCAAAACTGGTTCCTCCGTTGGAAAGAAGCAGACTTGCCCCAACTGTCGCCAGGAGTTTCCCACTTTATCCAGCCTAAGGTTTCACAAGCAAAATTCTACTTGTAAGCCTTCCCCTAAACTAGTTCGCTGCCCCGTGTGCACACGTTGTTATGGCAGCGTGGAAGGGCTTCAGAAGCATCTGGTTACCCATAGTCAGGCCAATGCCTTTCGCTGCCACTTCTGCCAGCGCAGCTATCCCAGTTTTCAGTTGCTGAAGGACCACCGAAGGAAGGCCCATCGCTTCCTGTTGGCTGGGGCTGAGGGTGGTGGTGGAAAAGTGTGAAAGGGATTGTGTTGAAAGAAGTTGGCTGAGTTGGAGTGAAGTCAGCAGTGAGGAAAAAGGGTTGCATAAAGTGTTGGGACTGGCATAGTAACATCTCTAGCATAGGAACGTGCTTTTAGGTCTATTAAAGCTATGAAGGACTACTACTCCTGACTTTAATGGATGTTGGAAAAAAATAAGTGTTATATGTATCACATTTTTAGTTTTTGCATCGTTTTGCTGAGCTTTTGTGTTTGCTTTGCCGTGTAAATAGTCTGTTGTGATCATTTTTGAAACACCACTGTTTAAAAATGTGACGATAACCAAAATAACAATTCGACTTAGATCATGAAATTGAGTCCATTTTAGATGTGAATTTTGTTATATTTTCACAGCTCTTACTGGACTTAATTGTACTGAAATTACACATTTTGATGGGAAGATATCTGTGTAATTATTGGAATTAATGAATAAATACAGCATGTTGTCTTTATATTGTTATATAATCTTAAACTTGACAAAAAATCTATTTCTACTACTAGTTAATGAAGTGACAATGTGTTAATTTATGCTCAGGTTATCAAAACCTGAAATAGATGTATTTAATATCATTCTAATCTGAGATTTGAACTGAATGCAAATCTTGCAAATTGAACATTTCTGCTGGTGCACATTCCTTTTGGACAGGTAACCTAGTGGCAGGCAAAAATTGGTAAAGGCAGGGTACCTTGACCCTGGGGAAGAAAATGAACATTTGTTTAAATCTGCATGCACAAAGGTTAGCCACCAGCAATTCTCCTTCAAGAGCGATGATTGTCTTCCCCAGCTGGAATATGCTGCTTAGTCCTCTATAGGCTCCTGCTGTTAGCATAAATAAGGGTATGAAATTTTCCTGGGGAGGTACATCTAGAGACCGATTTGAAGCGTACACAACTTTATCCTTCATATCTATCCAATAAAAGAAATAGTACAGCCTTTGTTGAGACCAAGAAGTGTTTCCCGATTGGCAGGGAGCATTTTCGAACTGCTGATATCTGAAGGTTTGTCTGGTTTTTGACTTTCTCTGCTATAGCCGTTTCCCTACCTACCTCCTACTAAAGGAAAACATTCAAAGACACGTCTACAAATGTGATAGCAGAAATTCCAAAAAACCGTAGTGTAGATAATGCATAATTTACTTTCACCTGCAGTTGCAATTAAAATTAATTTAGTCAGGAGCATACACAAAACATGAACAAATAATATAGTTCTTAGTGACTAACTATGACCGCTTTATGAAACGCAAGGGCAGCAAGTAACTGGGAGCAAACTGGACATGCTACATTGTTTCATAATGGATAATATTCCCAAAAGGTTGGAGTTTGTGTTAATATACCTGCAGACAAATAAACGGATGGCTATCAAACTGCATAGTGATAATGTCTGAGGATCTGATCAATGCAGTAACAATTAACCCTGATGGGGAAATGTAAGAATTGTGCAGACTGACCTTGATACATACAACATAGCCATCAAAGGTTGTCAGGTAATTCCTGTACAAGTGGCCTGAAAGTGAGTCAACGCTGCACAGAATACATATTTCATAAGGCCTGGCTTTCTACTTGGTGCAAACGGCTCTGGCCATTGATGGGACCCCCAAACATGACAAAAGGAATGGACTCAAATATGATCATGTCTAGGGACTTTGCAGAAATAAGTAGGGTAGGGCACATTGTGTGAGGAATTACAACACGCAGAGAAATGGAAATGCAGAGAATGAACCCTGATGTAACGCATCACGTCTCGGCTGTTAACCTGAGGTAAACTGCTGTCTGAACGTAAATCTTTTAAACCTTAGATATAGAACTTTACAGCCAGTGTATAGAGGTTTGTAAAATCTTATTCAAAGTGTCTTAGAAAGCGGGACTTGACAGAATGGCTTAAACTGTATATAACAAAGACTGTGTTCTTTTATGGCATGTGTTCCCTTCCTTATCTGTTCTTGGGACAAGAAGCAAAGCATGGGAAAGTTGATATTGTCTTATAGACCTTTACCTGCACCCTATTTGCGGCTTATACAAGTGAAGAGCAAAGGCCAACTTAGACTTGTCTTTGCAGAGTGCTCTGCTCCTGGCTTGTGAATAAATGTGAAGATGTGCAGACTTTTGTCAATGTGTTGATTTTGTAGCAAGCCATGTACTACTGAGGCAAGCAGAATTATCTTGTCACTATAACGTAATCACTAATAAGGTTAAATGCCCTATTTACCTGACTAATGCATAATTTGGCCTGAGAGAACACAAAATAATAGCATAAAGTAATAATTGTTTGTAATAAATTAAACAAAATTAGGTGACATTGATGTACAAAATTAAACTGCGGGCATTTATAGAAAGCTGACTGGGGCGTCTTATAGTGTTCCTTCATTTAATTTCCTTAACCTTTTATCCAATGCAGGGTTGTGGGGTGCCAGAGCCTAATCTGGCAGTCCAATACAGGACAGGGCACAGACAGACACACCTACACAAAGGCAATTTCACAGTAGCCAATCCACCTGCTCAAATAACTTCTGAGACGCCATGCTACAGTGTTACTCTTTCTCTCGCCACATACACGCTTTCAAAAGTATTCAGACCTCTGACCAATTCTGTCATATGAATTACAGATAGTACATTGAAATTTCATTCTGTTTGATAATTTAGTTAAATGTATTTTTAACGATTTTTAAACAATGTAACATAACATCATGATGAGAATTACTTTTATGACATAAAACAAATATGATGCTTGAGTATTCAACCCCCACATTAATGTTTGATAGAGCCACCTTTCAATAACACCTTTAAGTCTTTTTGGGGTAAGTATGTACCATCTTTCCAAACAGTGTCGGGGGGATTTTTGCCTTGTTTGTCTTGGCAGATTGTTCAGGTTGGTTGGACGCTTGTGGACCGCAATTTTCAAATAGTGCCGCAGATTCTCAATGGGATTGAGATAAGATTTTTTTCTGTCATTTAATGAAAAGAGTACGAAGTGCAACTTGAAATCAAATTTGGATCCAAGGACAACCAGATAAGCTATAAGTAACTATTCAGACATATCGGACTGAATCACATGTTTCTGTGTCTGATGAATTTAAAATGTTTTGTGTATTTTCTCTAGGTTGTGCGTCTATAAACACATGTAAATTTTATAGCAATATTAAACGAATGCCCATAGACTTTTCAACATAAAAGTAGGAAGAAACATGGCTCCCATATTGGCCAAGAGTCCCCAATGGGCCACGGCTGACCTTTGGCGATCCTACAGCCTATCGTGTCCCATGAGACCCGGAAGTTTGATGGCAGAATTCCATTCCGGTGTGCGTACTGCCAGCTTACCTACTTGACACTTGATGACATCATAGACTATCAGAATGTCCACACCCATGAGGGTAGGTTCAGCTGTCTCCTCATCTGCAATGCAGCTCTCTCCCCTCTTTGCAGCAGTGTGGCACGTACAACGCAGGTTCACTACCGGACCGCGTAATGGAAATTCACAATTTAATGCGTGGTATTACTAGAAGACGGCTTCTGGTGTAATGTGGTGCATCATCCGGTTCTTATGGTGAAAGGCCTCAGACAAAAGCTCTTGCGAAACTAGAGTTGTGACATGTATGACATGGGGTAAAGAGATGTACGGCCCGAACTCTCGAGGCAAACAGAAGTAGATAGCTTAGAAATGTGCTTATGTTGCAAAGGAGAGATGATGTACCTGGTAAGAATATGCAACCCAGGGTCCCAATCAAAGTTTGGTATCCTGAGTGGTTTACTTTTACAGACAGCTGCTTCCCTACTATACACCACACTTCGAAACTGTAATAAGTGAAAATTTAAGTTAGTGAGGGGGCATTAGTACTTGAATAAGGATTCTGTTAAATCAATCTGCAATCCTGTTTTCAGATTGTGGACCAATGTCAAATGTGTTGGAATTGCTGGGTATTAAGGTTCTTCCTGGACGTGGTTTATCCCAGTCAATTGCCAGGTTATGCTTTAGGTCATTAGATTTTGAGCTATCCTCCATTTTTGGCCATTTTGTTTATGGTTTTGTCCCTAGTTGCAGGGTTCCTACACAGGTCTGGAAAAGTCTGGGGGGGAAAAAAGACCTGGAAAAGTATGGAAACAGCAAAAAAAATAAATATCAAAGGTTAATGACAGATTTTTTCTTGATTCAGCCGTTGTGGCAAAGTGTCCTGCCCCTGTTGTGAATTTCTGTGTTTATGTTACGTGTGTTAACGATGGTGTATTGTAGTTGGTACACAGTATAATGCAGTAATGAGCATTGAGTATTTAAAATTTATAATTGTATTTAAATATATATAATAAACAAATAATTTCCAAATTCTGGTGTAATAGGATTATTGCTTGACAAAGACAAAGATCAAGACAATACCAGACAAGGAGGCACGTCCCAGTGCATCCTTTTTTATGCTATCTCTCAACCTTTCCTATTCTGGAACCTAATCTTGGTCTTCTCCTTGCAGCCCCTCCTACCGTGGGGCTTAATTCTGGACTTCTCCCTCCATCTAAGCTCATTGTTTCTATACACCATTATTTACTAACCTGGCCTTACTTAGCCTTGTTCCAACCCTATTGGCCTTATTCCATCTCCTTATGTTATCAGTTGTTATACATTCTTCATGGAACGGCCGCTTTCAACACCATTGATCTATTGCACCATAATTTCTATATCTCCCTTAAATGTTATTAAAAAATAATTGATTACATTGCAAACCTCTGCATATGAAATGGGTGTAGCTGTACTTTTATCTAGTCTAAATTTCATAATCCTGTGGCCTTCATTTTATGTGCATTGCAAACTTTAATTACCTTGCATACCTCTTTATAACAAATGGGTGCCGCTGTGCTCTAATCTAGTTTAACGTGCCATTCTCTAGTGGCCTTCGTGTGTTAAGTGCATTGGTTTGGGTACATTTGAAATTTATGACTTGTTATTACTTAGAGGATACACATAACATAGGCTTTACCTTTATAATTTTCTTCCACATGGTTGCGAGTTTGCTGAAACCTGGCTTGCCTACCCAAAATATAAAACCCGGCTTGGCCCAGACCCAAAAACTGATAACCCAAAAACCATGTGTAAGTTGTGTGTACGATCATATGACATATCAAACACATTTCTATGAGGAAATGAGCTATAGTACATTATAATATAATCATTATGTAAAATTATTGACTTGCTGTATTTGCAAGAGGAACATTTCCTTGAAATAACCATCACGAACCAGCTGAGTGGTCTGAAAATTGAGGCCCAACAATCTCATGGGAGGAGAATATGGGCACATGCAACTCTGGAGACTGTGAAAAGGGTGTTTTGCGGATGACGAAACCAAGATTGATTGATAGAGAAGAGGACAAGCTGGACAGGAGGCCAGATGAGTACAACGGTCAGTGGCGTTCTGAAACTGACCAGAGAAGACTTGCTCTGAAGAGCTTTTTAGACTTCCTGACCGCTGCTATAGCTGCTGCAGAGGGCATTGTCTGGGTGTTTCAACCAATGGAGAGATCTGGAAGAAGTTTGACTGACTACATTTCACATTTTACATTTTAGTCATTTAGCAGACGCTCCTATCCAGAGCGGCATTCAAAAGTGCTGTAGTTTTTGGGGTTAATGTGCAATAAGAAACTGAGCTACCTTGACGAATACTGTGAGAATGTATTAAGACTAATGCAGTAAAGGAGATAACATGATATCAGGAAACATGCATAAATTATACATACACATTAAAAGCATCATAATCTAAGCATAAGCATGTTACTATTGTCGGAAGACCTAATTTTGAAGACCTCAGGATGATGTTGGAACCCACAAGTGAGGGACCACTAGGTGGCTGGCTGTGGAGGATCGCAAGGGTCTGTTGGGGATGTACGCCGAGATTAGCGGGCATAGATAGCCAGGAGCTTATCCAGAGGTACCTTGGTGCGTGCGGGTGAGGATCTTGTGGTGGATCCGAAAAGCAACAGGGAGCCAGTGGAGTTTGATGAGGAGGGGGGTGGCATGAATTAACTTCCTTTAGGTTGAAGACCACCTGAGCAGCAGCATTTTGAATTAGCTGGAGTGGTCTGGTCGAGGAAGCTGGTAAGCCAGCCAGGAGTGAATTGTAGTAGTCCAGGCATAATATCACCAGTGCCTGGACCAGGTGCTATGCAGATTGTTCAGTGAGGAAACGATGGATCCTCCTGATGTTATTAAGGATGAATCTGAGGATAGAGGCACTGAAGCGATGTGGTCATTGAAGGACAGGTCATGGTCCAGGGTGACTCCCAGATTCTTGATTGTGCGGCTAGACGTGACTGTGATGCCTTCATGCAGACATCCTGGAATGGAGTGTGTTTGGCTGGGTGGTAAGCTAAAATGATCATAAGCATAACTACAGCAGTCAGTTCCTGAGGGGAGATTCAAGACTTTAGTGTAGGGTATTTTTGAAAGAGGTAAGTTTTCAGTTTCTTCTTGAAGGCAGTAGAAGCTTTGGATTGTCTGACAGTCTCAGGCGGGGCATTCCATCATTTGGGTGTGAGTGATAAAAATGTTGACTGGATGATATTTGAATCCGCGGAGAAATGATTACTGGGCGTCTGGCTGTGGAGGCTCACAAGGGCCTGGTGGGGATGCAAGGAGACATGAGCGTGCAGAGGTAGCCAGGAATTGGTCCGGTGGTAGGTTGGTGCATGAGGATCTTGTTGCGGATCCTAGCTGCAACAAGGAGCTAATGGAGTTTGATGAGGAGGAGGATAGCATGGGTGAACTTTCATTAGTCAAAGAACACCTAAGCAGCAGCATTTTGAATTAGTTGGAGAGCTCTTGTCGAGGAAGCTAGCCAATAGTGAACTGCAGTAGTCGAGGCGGGATATCACCAGTGCCTGGATCAAAAAATAGGAATAGATCCTCAGGGCTAAGGGCCAGAGTGACCTTTTGGAATATTACAAGGCAGCAAGGGGACCTGGCTAGAGCCCAAATAGCTATATTCAGTGCTCCACCCAGTGATTTAAAAGAACTGCAGTCAGTGCCCTGAGGGCTGGTTTTATTTTGAGCCTGATAAACTCATACACCATCTTTACTGTCTCAGTGAGCCACCAGGACAGCCTCTGCTACTGGGAGCAATGTTTACAGAATGAATGGTCTTCTAGTGCATGCATGGCATGTTCCACACACAGGAGTCATGGCCATCAGCCAACGATCAATCAGACAGGCTATATCACCTGAAGGCAGAGCCCTGCACTTTAGCTAAGATTAGCTCCAGTCGAAATTATCAGTAGATGCCGCTTTTCCTGTGAATAAAACACAGATAAACCTAGTAGTAATCAAGAAGATACTACTACATAAAAATACTACAAAAATACTAGAACAAACACAAGTTTGCTAAACCTAGGAAGGTCAGCAAAGTCACAGACTCTGCAGGCAGAAGCTGTGTAGGTTACCTAGCCAAATCAGAAAAAGATGAGCACAGTCACAAAAATCTAGGGGTTAAACAGAAAACAATAAATCACAGAATCCTCCAAACGAAAGGTTGTGAGCATGCTTTTTAAATAGTTGTTATTGATACAGAGCTAATATATGAGTCATTTCTAGCTGAAAGGTATTGGAGGTCACAATGGGGACTTTGGTGTGTCTATTTTAAAACATTAAAAAAATAAAAAACAACAATTTTAATGGAGCAGTTCTTCATTATGAAAGTGACAGCAATGGCCATTATATTATTATAATAGTTGAACATACTATCCACACCATTATCTGTACTAATGCTTGATTGTTCATTCGTTTTGTTATTGTCTTTCTTCTTTGTATTTATTATTTTAATTTAATTTATCGTTCTATTTTTCTGGCACTGAATAAATACGCTTCAATAATACTTTTTAAAAACATACTTAAGGGTGCTTTTGTTTCGGGAGCACCTTTTTTCTGTCTGCTGAGTAAAGGGTGAATTACTGTTATAGGTTGCTTCCCGTCGACCCAGGAAGAGGTTGAAAATTCAAACATAAACAAAGACTGCATGATTGACAGAGAAGCTGTCTGCAGCACACCTAACAAATATAACCTGAAAACATTTTAGAGATTGCTCAGAACGGGGGCGAATAGAGCCAGGTGAGACGCATTCACATTATTTAGATTGCAAGACATCTCATTTCGTCGTCCTTTCAATATTTTTATGCATGAAACGGCGTAAGAGACCCAAATCATGCAATAAAAACAAGCGTTTCGATACATTAACATTTTTTTCTTTCAATGTTTAATATTTTCCAGGTTTCCAAAGTTTAAGTGTTTTAAGTTGTAAATAAACTGTTATGTCGCATTTCTGAATAGCGACTCTGAAGCTAGCTGATGAGAGTGGTTGCAAACTTGGTCGTAGATTTGTTGTAATGTGTTTAGATATAAAGCTGATAAAGCAATTGACTGTACATCTTCATTACAATATGTATATCGTTATTAGATTATCTTATCCATAATGACGCTTAAGATGTACACAACAGTATTTATGGCAGCTGTACAACTATGAAGGGAGATAAGTAAAAAAATAAAAAACGTCTATGCGTAAAAATATTTGGTACTTGTAATTGAAGATACAAATCACAAATACTAGTAAAAAAAAAAAAAAACCTCGTATATTTGTTGGCTATATAGAGCATTAAATCATTGAAAAATACGTCACAGGACAGCACGTCAATTGCAGGAACAGTCTATCAGGATTTAACAGCTCATGCTCCCAGCACCTTGCTTAAGTAATTGGCAAAGTCAAGCATTTCAAAATGTATGGATATTATTATGTACAATTGTTGGGGTTCATTGGGGCCATGAGCTAATGAACAACTTTCTGCAGTTCATAAGGGTTATGGTCAAATGCACTACTTGATAGGACAGCTGGTGGTGTAGTGGTTAAGGTGGCAGGCTTGAAAGCGGTTGGTGTTTCAAGTCCCACTCCAGCTGTTGTACCCTTGAGCAATGTGCTTAACCTGAATTGCTTCCGTAAAATATCTAGCTGTATAAATGGATGAATGTAGAAATGTAAGCTCTATAAATTGCTTTGATTAAAGCGTCTGCTAAGCAACAAAAATGTAAATGGCTCAAAAGGATCATGAGCTGAGGAATCAGCAGCAGGTGTCATCAATATAACACTGAGTTTGATTCAGTAGTTACGGATCAATGTTAGACCTAAAAACACCTATAGAGGCCATACTCAGTTACTTGCTGGAGATAACAAACCCCAGTTCCAAGCAAAATCCTTAACACATCATAAATTGATAGATTTTATCTAAATCTGAGGGCTAAAAGCCATACAGTTTATTTATGTTTGTGTATATGTTATTCCTAAATACAAAGCATTATACAGACTATACAATGTTGTTGATTTTAAGTCGGTTACAGTGTGATTTTTTTTGCTAATTTGTGATAAGGGTTAATACGAGTGACCTACGAGTGAATGTGATTGAATTTGAGTCCTCGTCAGATACAGTAAACGGAATTGTCACGTCTGCTTCTTAATATTGGTTTAAAATTGTATTCTGTATAGGGCTGGCTACCACAAAGGGAGGAAGACCCAGGTAAAATAAAGGATTAGGGTTAACTATATGCGGCATATATGACGATCTTGAAATCTAAATGGCTGAAACTTCCAGGGCTGCTAAAACAGCAGTAGTTTGTTTGACTTTGCTGGTTCAAAGCTCACTGCCTGCAGTTAACCCACTGTGATAAGTTTATTTATTTATTTTTGGGGAAATAAATAACACTGTCTAATAGGAAAGTGCCTTATAAATTAAAAAAATATAATTTTGTAGCTTCAGAACATCTCCATGTTTTTTTTAAAGACAAATATGTGAGCTAGGCATCTTCATGCTTTAATGAACACCATAACACTATACTATATATCTTATTGGAAATAAAGATATATTTTTATAATTCGGCCTTGGTTTTCTGACTACTCAAGAATATATCCTAAAAACAATTTCCATCATAACTGAGATAAGGGTTAATTTATTCAAAAATAGTCTTTATACAGTTTTCAATAAATGTTAAATTTGAAATGAACAATAGCCTTCCTGTCCTGTCGATTCAAATAAAGAAATAAACGTAAATTTTCTTGCATTTAGTTAGAAAGTCACAGCACACATTAAGTATACCAAAATATGGAATTATTGGGCGAATAGGGTTCAAATACTTAGAATCAATTACCCTTTTATGAACCATTTGTTTCAGCAGTTCAAAGGTGTCCCTAGTCGCAATTGAGGTCCTTTCTTTCAGCAAGAATAAGACTTTCGGTTTTGGTTCAAAATAGTCCGGCGACTGAACAATAACTAATATAGTAAAAATACGCCAATAAAAAGTAAAAGTAATACGTATTGTAAAATAAATCAATATTCTTGTAAACTACGTGATTACTGTTTTGAGCCATTTGACATTGAATTTACATCCTCCCAGTGAGACTTTGAAAGATGTTTTTTTTTTTTTTTTTGCCGTTTTCTGGACGAGGAAGTAATGTTATATTGTTGCTGGCTTCACACTGCTCCCCAATCGACAGTTGGTCCTTTGACATTTGTGAGGTGTTTTGGCAGTGATTTTACCCTCAATCCAACTCCAATATGTGTACTCTTAGTTTTCTGATTTGTACAAGTTGAATTTTTAAGTATAGAAATCTTTAAGACGGCAATCTCTCTCTATATGCAACAGCAGTAAAAACATTAACTACACTACTACACTACTACTACTACTGTCTCCATTTTTGTGTCTTTTTTATTTTCTTGTACTATGGAAAATAAATAATAAGACATTATGGAAAGCAGTAATATCTTAAAGCCAAAAGCCGATAATCCATCTACCATGTTAACAATTTAGCACAATATTATAAATATTTTTATTGGGAAAATTTTAATTTTCTAAATATAGCAAAATTTACACCTTGTTTATGCATAATAAACAGTAAAAAATATAACATTTGGTAGTAAAAATAACAGGAATCATGTCATCAAGTTGTATGACACTAACCATCACCTCGGCGACGCACAATTGACAGAGAACCGCCTGGGTCAGGGTGGGTGAAATCGGCAAGTTTTCTCTCTGCTCATGGTCAACCAGTTTTTTCTGTTTGCTTCCCATTTGACGGAAAGCTAGCTTTGCTGTCAAGAAGACTTGCCTCTCCTCTAATTTTTACTGAATTGCCTGCTAAGTGTAAAGACAGATGGCTCGGAGCCATAAGGATTGGAGAAGACTAGTTGTTTGTCTTCACCAAACCCATATGTGGCGGCGGGATTTAATGAGCCGAGATACATTAGCATAATCAGTAATTCCAAATCTGGGCGAAAATGCTAAAATAATTGGCTATTCCAAAATGAAAATAAAAATAATATGTGTCTCAAAATTATAATAAAATCTTTGGCACAGCTTCAATAGGTAATCTCCCAAGTAACTGAAGTGATACAGCCCGTGGTAGCCACCCCTAATGGTTAACAGGTAACAACTTGGTTCAGTGGTAATAGTGCATTCTTATAGTGAAGCCTTATTTTCTGTATTTACAGACTGCTGGTCTTCTCTTGAGGACATTTTTCCCCAAATCCAGGACTCTGCAGCCTATGTAACACTCTACAATGGAAGAAGTGAAGAACCCCAATAAGGAGGAGGTTGAGGCTGCACTGCCTAGCGACATCGCACAGCAGCCAAAGCGAGGCATTGGGCGACCATTGGGCTCCGTCTCCGAAAAGTCACAGCCTGGGATGACCGGAAAGCGCGGGAGGCCACGAAAACAAAAAGAGGCTCCTTCTCTGATAAAACTCCCTGGTCGGAAACGAGGTCGACCCCGCAAAGACTCAGCCTCTGAGACACTGCCTGGAACTATCCAGAAACAAGGTAGACCTGTCAAGATGAGCAAAGAAGTTGGGACAGTTCGGAAACGACCCCTTAAGGTCAGTAAAGGAAGGGGCAGGCCGCGGAAGACGCCACTCACCCCAAAGGAAGAAGAAGAAAGGAGGAAAATTAGTAAACCTCAGGGACCCAGGGTATGGAAGCCCCTAGGGCGGCCACGAATCTACCCCCGTGTGGAGGCTCCAATCCTAGCAACCTCCCAAGAGCCCAAAGGGAGAGGTCGTCCTCGGAAATCAAAATCCAAGAAAGGTGCACACTTGCACATTAGTGAGCCGCTACCTACTGTTTCTTCCACCCAGACACCCCCTGCAGATAGCCTTCCACGTAAGAGAGGTAGACCACCAGGGTCGCCTAAGGCTAATGCACACCAGAAAGAATTACCCTCTGTTCCTACACCTGACAGTGAGGCAAAGCAGGATAAAGCAAAGCCGCCTCCTATTAAACGATCTCGCCGCTCTAGTGGCAAGGCAGAGGTAACAGAGGAGCCTCCTCCATCTTTCTCTCGTAACAAAAGGGACAAGTCAAAGTCGGGAAGAGGGGTGAATAAAGACGATGCTGGGGAGAGCCAGCCTGCGGTTGGCCAGCGCAAAGGTCAGAGGTCAGTTAGAGCTCAGGCCAGAGTTTCCAGCGCTAAAAAAACTACCCACGAACGAAAGCAAGAGGAGGAGGAAGAGGAAAGCATTCACAATGTAGTCAATCAGCGTACAAGTGGGCACCCCCAGACGATAGTGAATGCAGGACAGGGAGGCGCAGGTTACCAAGAAGGGGAGCAGCAGCAGAAAAACGGCTGTGCCAAAAAAAGTATCAGTGGCAAAAGGAAACGAGTGTGAAATCAGATCAGAATAAAACAGTGTGGGGAAGGCAGACACAAAACAACATCAGTAGAATCTTGTAGAAGCAGAGTTTTCCAAGTGTTTTACAGGATTACCCTTGCAGATATTACATCTTTAATTTTGTCAATTTTACAGTTTTGTTGAGCTTTTAAAGAGTTAAAGGTTGAGTTTAGTGTTTTGTAAATCGTTGTCCTCTTAATATTTTATTTCAGATGTGTAAGGATATAGATATGAGATTTAATTAAAATTAATTTTAAATGCATTTATATGCATGTAAAGTATTTTGTTTCCACTTTGACTTCATCCTTCCTGTTGGAATACTGCCCAAAAGGATAAAGGAGAACACTATAAAATAGTCAGATAGTGGCTTCAATTTTCTTTAATGATTTGAACATGACTTTTATTTTCAAAACTACCTATTTGTCATAGCTGTCATTGACAGAGACATCTTAAATATAGCTAAAAAACTCCTTAGTTATGTTGGCAATTACTCTACGCATTCAATTATCAGTTTGTTAAATGTATGTGTTTATGGTATATCGGTAACTACTGATTTGGCCATTATATTCTAAGTTTTGCAAGGGCAAGTCAGTAACTAACATTTTTACATAATTTCAAAATATACAGAAACCTTATATATGGTGATATTTCCAAAAGCAAATATAAAAGCCATAACAAGGTAGCAGGTACTAAATTATTAGAATAAAGGTAAAACAGAAAAAAATTTAAGATCAAAAGGAATATATGTTGATGTAAAATTTATGGGGAATTTTAAATGAAATTGTAGGATTTTAAATGAAGCACTTTCTCTTTACTTTTCAATCTACAAATGTGTTTATAATGATCTGTTATCTCAAAGGTTTTCATGATTTAATTGAAGGTAGTCATTGGTAGAAAATAGGCTTGCATATAAAATTGTTGTACACTTTTAAGAACACTTTAGACCAAGAAATATTTTTCTAATTTAATGAACTTGCCATACTGACTCCTTTGCTTATATTTTATTTTTTACCAGTAAGTTATTTCTCACACAGTGGCTCTATGAATCATTTTTTAGTATTCCAAAGCTTGCCTATTTCATCATTCCATTTGATTTGTAACCTTTTTTTTAATATATATATATACATATATGCTCCTTTTATCACCAACGCATAGAACTATGATTCACAGTACATAATGATAAAATAAGATGTTAAACTACTTTACTGTGGTAGATCGAAGTGTCTTATATTAAAGCACTGCACTCAGTGCAGTGTTGCAATTGGAAATGTGTAACTTAATCACATTACCGCATGGTGTTCATGTAAATTGTAATACAGATTTTAAATTTGTCTCTTAATAGTGGCTTTCTTCTGAGTACTGAGATGAAATGTAAGCAGACATCTTGTTTAAGGATGCTTTGCTAGTTTATTTTTTATCTTAGAAATGACACCTCCAAAACGCTAAACATAATCTTCATAATTGTGGATTGTTTTTTGCATTTCATTTTTTCCAAAATGTTTGTGGATTATATTCTACAGTAATGCAATTTTAATGCAGACATTAATTTTAACCGAAAATTTAACTGAATTTAAAAACAACTTATAATCTAATATAAAGACAATATAATGAACACGATTATTGGTCTGCCCAAGATATGGTATACCTTAGTTTAATCATGCATTGTCTTTTTTTAACAATTTTTTTTTTTTTACAGACAAGCATTTAAATAAATAGGCTGGTGTGATTAATTAAATAAAAAGGATAAATAGGCTCCTGTATTAATTTCGTTTTTTGCTTAAGTCAATTAAAATATGGCTTGCTATTAACATTTTTTATAGTTATGTGATGTCTGTTTTACACAACTCCTTTCACGAGATGTATTTCATATTTGCGTACACAACCTAGAAATTGAGAACGTCATACGAACGGTAATATTTCGTATCTGAGCGTCTATTATATTAAAAGTGTTATGAGACCATGTTAATGACCAGCCATTTTTAACAGCCTACATCAGAATTTCGTGACGGGCTGCTTCATAACACATTGCATGGCTTACATGTGTTTTTGACTTGCACAATGACGCTTGGTTTTTTATTCATGAAATTAGAAATGAGTGTCATCCGATGTTCTAATCGATAATCCCCTGCATTGTATTACATAGGTTTCACAGTGATTAAGACTGATAAAGGCAACCATTAGATACCATACGATTCGCTAACTAGAGATTCCAAACGAAATGTAAATTTGAGCGGACGACTACATAAATCGCGTTTAAAAAACATCCTTGTACCGCGCGTCCCTTTCCTCCTCAAAACTTCCGCCGTCTGTCCGCAGAATCAGACGCAGGTTGCGGATGGCAACTTCCGGTCGATCGCGGATGTTGCATCGAGAAACAATAGAAAACCGTTCAAAATAGAATAGAAAGAAACTAGCTAAACAAACACGTGTATGTATGTGAAATATGCGCACTATTCGGGATACAATTTTGCCATGGCGCTATAATGTGTGTTTTTCAGAAGCATCTGGGGTTTGTCCTTAAACCATGAAAAAAGACCCTGAGGCCGAGGATTCGGTGTGTTGCAGCTAGCTGGCTAATCGAAAAGGACTGGTACTACTGGTAAGTGACTAATTTTGAGGGGTGATACTAGATTGATAGCAGATACATCAGCAAGACTTGATCAGTTTTATTATTCAAAACGCTGCCAATAAGGTGAAAAAAAGGCACCGGGGACAAGTATCATGGCCAGATACGAATCGTCCCCATCGCTAAAAACCACCAGTTATCATATTTTTAATGTGTAAACATGGCCGGAATTACGCTCAGAACAAACCGTATTTCGTTTTTAGGGGAAAAATCCTAACATTTCTCTTACGGATTGTATTTTGCTATTTATGCTATGGATATTTATTGTTTAGTAAGATTAATACATAGTTCTCTACGCTATGCATTCTCAGTCATTGCTAGCTAACTGGCTAAGTTGGCTAAATAATTGTATGTTTTACTTACACTTGAGCTTTACTTATTTTCCCAAGTAAATGGACCATTATAAAAAAAAAAGACCTCGGTTTTATACATGATTTATTCTCCGTTCATAACCCTCAATGTGAGCGACTCCATAAAACTTCTTATTTTGACATTTCAACTTGCCAGTTACTAAAGCTAACTACATACGCACACATAACGATTTGTAATATTCGTAAAGTAGCTAACCGTCTGTTTCTGTATTTATATCATACAAAATACAAGTTTTTACTCGTTTTGAATGGACTTGGTCTTGGAATAGATTAAAGGGGTTCCTAAAAATGTATATGTAATTAGCTAAATTAATTTACATTCTTTTTCACTTCTTAAAGGGCTATCATTACTCCCACTCTGTCCTCAGTGTTTTTGTAAATACTGCAGGGACAAAACTTAAAATACATTCAAAAGTTATTACAGCATCGTACCTAATTTTAAATTGGTAAATTGACACACCATATCACTTTTTAGGATGAGATAGCATGGTGTTAATGTAATTAAATATCCATTCCATGCCAACAGTCACCGAATATTGTCTTTGTGATGCTGGGTTATTATTACAAATTGTCTTTCTGACATGTCACCACAGTACAGTACATTAAATTGCCCTAATGTGATATGGATGTTGATCTCTTGTTTTTTCATCTCTAGACCCTCTTTGGGGTTAGGTCTTTTTGTGCATGGTAGGGGATGTTCATATAGAATGTGCTGCATACACTAAATTCAAGGGTCATTTAATCGTTCGCCAGTTTTTAAAGATTACACATCTGATGTAGTCCCAGAATTTCAGGTTTCTGGTATTCCCTCAGAATATATGTTCATAGCATTTCAATCATCAATCTTTTAGTTGTGCTCAACTTAATTTTTTACAATTGTACGTGCCTGACTATTTTAACTGCTTTTACTAAAGTGGAATGTTGTAGCTGTACTATGTTTGCCCATATACTTGACCAAACTTAAGAGAACCTAAATTCAATGCTGGCTTGGCCTAGAGTTTATACCAGTCCTATAACTACGAAGTACGTTTTCCTGCAGTAAAATATTATGGTGCCTGGGTTTAATTTCAGTTTCCCATTTAGCTGGATTTTGCTGTATCTCATATTCTACTGAGTAGATTCCTAATACTGATTGCAATTTGTGGTTAGACAATTGAAATCTTGTGTAAAATCTTCCTTTATAAATCAACTGATCAGCATGTCTCTTGAATGTAACATTCAGTAGGTAGCTTGAGCCACATGGTAATGTAGCAAGTAGAGGTATCAGTAAGTTTTACTTGCCATTATATTATGAGATGATCATTTCATGCTGCATGGCTGTTTGTGCTTAGTGTAAGATTAAGGCTTAATTGATGTAATTCACTGACTTGAATCGGCTGCATACAGGTATTGTTTGTCAGTTTATTTCAATTGGTTATTATAATCATTTGACCTTTTTTTTACGAGTGGCGATACAGAAAAACAACCGTTATTGGTTACTTTATCCCACCCTCAGCAATTCACAAAATGTTGTGTTCAGGTAAGCTAAGTTAATTCATATTAATGCAAGTAAATGAAATTCGAGGCAGATTTGCCTACTAGGCTACACAGTAAGGATTTAAATCATTTGGAGTTTAAACACAAACTTTAACAAAGAATCATACTAAATATTTTGTTTGATTGTCTGAAGTTTTTAAAGTCTAATATTAAGAACAGTATGTCTGCAGTGGAGACTGAGTTTTTTTTCTGTGTTTATCTATTGACACACCCCTCTCAAACTGGGGGGTGTGACAGCTTCAACAACAAACACTGGGATTTGACATGGCTATAGAAAGCAGAGAGCAATGTGATTATCTCATACCTAGATGAAGGTTAAAATAATATTTGGGTAAAATATGTCACTTGAAAGATGTGTTGTAGATTTCACATTGAACATTAGCAATCGACTTGCCTATCATTGCTAGCTATCTTAAGGCAGGGCTCAAATTCATTAGGAGCTGACTAAAGATTTCAAAAGGCTTTGCTTTGCTCCTACGCACACCTATTGGCTATGACCCGAAAAACTCTGGCTGGTCAAAGTATAAAGCATGGTATTTTACTTCATTGTATAGTATGTAATAATCCAGAGATTAAATTGGCACAAGAAATTTACCCTAAAGGGGACAGTGCTACGTTTGAGAGCTCCTTGGTCTCATCTGACCACAAAACCGTTTCCCATATCTCAGCTTCCACTTCTTGATTATTGTTCCAATTGTGCCCACTGGGATATCCAAACATTTGGATATTATTTTGTACCCTTTTCCTTATCTATGCATTTGTTTTACTTTCTCTCTAACTTGTATGACATGCCCATTGGTCTTTATATTTTCCTTCAGATTCACAGCCTGCCCAGGGGTTTTTATCCTGAAAGTGTGACTTTAATGGTTCACTGGTTGAGGCCAATGGCAAGGTAATTGTGTCGTCTGTTAGGGTAATTTCTGGAATCTATGTGAACTGGGAGCTTCCATATTTTAGTTTGCCTATCTTACAAATATTTGATGTAGTCTTTTAAATTAAGTCATTAAACAAAACAGAATTTCAACGTACCAGTTGTAATTCAGTAGTATGAGAAAGTTGGTCAGGGTTCTGAATAATTTTGCAAGGCAATGTTGTATGCTGTGTGCTTTCCTTGTAAGGAGGGGCACTAGATTGAAGCCATACAGCTGAGGTTTAGGGGGTCCGATCAAGCTCTTCATACTCCTCTGTTCCATTGGTTACTTCACACTTATCGATGGAGTAATCGGAACAATACTCACTACTTATGGTGGGTCCAATCCTGGTGTTTTATTGTGCATGATATTTTCAGTGCAGATAACCCGTACACAAAGCATAACCTACCCAAAACCTGAACGGAGAAAGTAAATATAGGCATCACTAATTTCTACACACTGAAATGGGTTAATTCACGACAGTGTGAGCAAGTAGGCAATAATAGTGTTTTAACCAGGTTTTCAGGTCATCAGACATTCAAGCGTATCACAGGAAGTAGTAATTAAACAAAATCTGTTCTATGCCAACTAGAATTGTTTTGTCTTGTGCATATAGCCAAGTCTAAAAAAATTTTTGTTTACTAGCCTGGTATTCCATTATATTGATCCTGCATACATTATGTTTATCCTCCATACGATAGCGAAGTACAGAATCTGTGTTGCCATGAATTCACAGTAATGCTTGCGCACTTATTTTTTTTCTTAAATTATGATTAAGCCTGACCTGTCTGTTTTGAATAAATATCAGTTGAAAGATCCAGCATTGAAACAATGTACCTTTTTTACTATGCTTATATAACTATTGTAATAGTAGAGCTGGGAATTGATTGACCCTTTATAACGTTGACCCGGTATTATAGTGATATAAAATTATTATACACATCACAATACTTACATATTGCAATATACTGTTTATTCCTGAACTAGTATTTATCCATGAAAAACAAGAATTGCCACCATAGGTACTGAGTACTTTTCAAATCTAGTGAGTCTAGCATGCACCTATCAGGCATGAAACTCGATTTGTTTATATGTTTATTACTGACGATGGGCTATAAGCATCTGTCCACTTTTTATTGCCCCTACAACCAAGGGGGCTCAGTAGGGCCCCCTGGAATAGCAAACTTGGACAAACTCGAAAGGCTTCAAATTGGAGAACCAATTGACAGATTAAGTTGATATTTTACAAGATTGTTAACTTGGCTGTTTTACATAAACAATGTTAGAGCCACGTTTCAAGCTTGCATGGAAATTATGATGATGGGGGGGCATTTAGTGGTTTAAATGTGGACTTTCTGTGTGATGTTGAATTATGCTACTTGGTGATGTAATATAATTTGTAGTGGGCAAAAAATTAGCGTTACTCATGAAAAGGTAAAAACTACGTTACCCATTCATATGTAGGCGTCATGCTATGGGAAAATGTTGACATGGCGCCATTTGTAGTCAAATTAGTGTAAAAACTTTAGTAAAATAATTCACTTAAAAATCACGAACCCATTCCAAAAAACATTGACTAAAAGGCATATGAATTTACCACTTTAGAAAATATAGGCTACATTCAATTGTAGCTTTTTTTCATGTAACCTGGCTACCTAAATTTATTTCAGTGTTTCTGTGCATTATGGTCTCATTCCCACTAGCGTTTCATTGTCTCCTCTTAATCGTTGCTTTTCATCTGACTTTTCATGCGCATTCTCAAATATCGAATGGATATGTGCATTTTTAGGGTGAGATCCTGTTGGGACGGCAGCTGTTTCAACCTAATTTTCTATCCATCTTATTTTAGGCAGCTAAGCTAACTTGCGTAGGCTATTTTTTTGTGTCACTCCCGCGGTTAGCAGCTGGACAATGTTGACGACAGCAGACAGTTGAAGACTGACCCATTTCTTAGATGAATACTGTGGCCAATTTTTTATTAAAGTGCGATGATAATTGTGGTGCAGGCAGGTCTTATGTTGAGTTTAAATAGGGTCAGGGTGCAGTGCAATGCTAGGGTGAGAGCTTTATGACTGAGGTTTCGTTGAATAACTCTGACTGCTAGCATGTTGGCAACCATGTCTTAGTTGCCACCGAATTTCCTTGGTATGAATGTTTACAAGTTTAGTAACTTCACTTACCCGTCATGTTTTCAGAAAAGTTGAATGGAGAGCCCATGATTGGTTACACCCATGTACATACATATTGGATCAAGATAACTCGTAGGCTGTAAAGCGTAAAAATTGCCCCGAGCTCCACTCATACAGACCTGAAGTGGGATGGGAGACAATTTTCCTGCATGGACCCTTTATGGAGTCTCATAATGTCTTGGTCTCATAATTGCCATGCTGTGCTATGTTGTGCTAAATCCAAACCAGAAACTGCTGAAATAGCCAAAGAATATTTTGTTTTAAACTAATTGATACGATTTATTTGTAATTTCTTGACAAATGATACAGATATAAAATGGGAACTCGGCCATTGGAGGATTATTTCTTAATGCTGGCGGAAACTATTTACATTTCTGACAACTTTAAGTAAACATGGATCTGTTCCCTGAGAGAATTCCCGTCACTTGCGCTAGGGATTTCTAACACACGGTAGTGTACTCTCGGTAGTCCCTGGGTAAAATCTTTATAGTTCTGATCCAATGTGTTATTTCCCTAATGATAATTGTTGCAGGCATAGTTAGTTGGTTCAATCTAAGCTTATTGGAGGATTCATTGACTAAAGAGAATTTGGCTAAATTTGCTTAAGAGAAATTGCCTAATTATGAACTATATAATATATCGTCATATATATCAGCTAAAATATTTATGAATTATTATTATATAGTGAAATTAATTCATTTTTAAAGATTTAGCCTCTGATTTAATGCCTATTGTTATGGCCTCTCTAGGCATTTTTTGTTTGGTGAAATATTAATTTTGTTCCTATTTCTTTTTAAGGTTCGTATTAACATTTAGGCAGGGCGATCTGAAGAGTCTTCAAAAACGGTGAGGGGGTGGAGAGGTACCCATGATGCTTGAAGAGGACGGGGAGAGCCACATAACTGATACAGAGACGGAACCAGAAGTAATGGATGATGAAGGGATTGCAGCACCTCCCTCCGAGTGCCTGCTCAACTGTGAAAACCAGCGAGCCCCTAAACATAGAAGAGGTCGTCCCAAAAAGGTTCCAGAGGGCAAGGGGCTGCTGCTGGCTGGAAATGACCCTAGTATTCTCAAGATTTCCTCCACGTCTTCTACCCTGCAACAGGGCACTTGTTTTGAAAAGGCTTTGGGGAATGGAAGCCCCTTTGACCAAATTCTTAAAGGGATTAGTGATGAAGAACAGGGACTAACTGTGACCCCATCTCTTGAAAAGCACAGTGACACACGTGCTTCCTCATATCATCTAGTCAGTGAGCAACCAATAACATCTAAGAGTGAAGGAGTGGCAGGCTGTATGCAAGATGGTTGTCCTAATTTTTCAGATAGAAAATTTAATATTCCCAAGTATATTGAAACACAACATGAACTGGAGGCTGAAGACAGGATCAAGAAAGAGTACTCCAAGGAAGAAGAAAGGTGTATTATCCCACTTACGACTGATATGAACAATACCACACTAAAAGAGAATGTGAATAGTGACTTACTCTTACTGCAGTCTTGGAAAACACCATGGTTAGGGCAAGGCAATCAAAGCAGCAATAGTGATGAGCAGGGAAACAAGAATGCCAAATCTACCGAGTCACTAACACCAGCAGAAATGCAAATTTGTGCAGTAACCGAAATGGGAAAAACTGACAATCAACCACAAAATCCTCCAGAACCCCTATCAAGAGTTTTAGGGGGGAAAGTTCGAGAGGAGATTAATGTTGGTATTCAGCCAGATGAACTTAATTCTGAGGTTGATTTACAGCAGTCAAAAGGAGAGCATACAGTTTCACCTGTTTGGCAAGTCGTGAAGCAACAGGTAGATGGAGTGGTCTCAACTGAACCTGAGGTCAAGCATCAACGAAAAGTAGGTCGTCCACCAAAGAAAAGAAATATAAGGACGTTGCTTGTAAAAACGGTTGACTGTCCTCAGCAACAGGCTTACAACTGTGCCCAGAAGATCTGTGATGGTGAGACGACAACTGCAGACACTTCTGAGCAGGCAAAAACAGCTATTAAAAAAAAGGGAGCTAAATCCATTGACATTTCTACAATGGATGCAGCTATAAAGCCAGAACCACTTACAACACAGGTGACACTTTTGGATTCCGATGCTTTGCAAACTAAGCCTGCTAAAACACTTATTAAAAAAGAACTTCATCCTGTTATTCCTACAAATGTGCAGCCACAAAAGAAGGTGGGGCGACCCAGAAAGAAGGGTAGAAACATTGTAATGGGGGGTTCGATTCAGGCAGGAGTGGCTGATAGCGTTGTCTCTAAAAAGAAATCATCAAAGAAGTCTCCCCAAGCACTTCTTGGGGAAAGCCTTCTGGGTAAAACTGTTTTTTGTGCTGGAACGCAAAAGAAAAGAGGTAGAGGGCAATGCCCCCTAAAGTCTGTTTCAGAAGTTTCACTTCAAGACCAACCTAAGTTGTTTAAAAAAGCGATGAACAAAACCAATAATGATACTTCAGCAAAGAAACCAGAACTGATACAGAAAGCAATTGGAGACATGCAACTAAAGAAGAAAAGGCAAAACAAAAAACACCAAGTCACAGGGCATCTTAAAGACAAAGTTGCATCTGTCCCTATCAGACCACCGTCCAACAAACCACAGAAGCGTGGTCGCCCTAAAAACATACCTGGAGAGACCAAACAAGTGAGAAAAATGGCACAGGTATTATCTAAAAACGTCATTGAGCAGCAGAGCCATAGTGTTTCCCAAAATGTTTTGTTGCTGCCCACAGAAATTAAGATGGAAAAAGAAGAAATGCCTGAAAAGTCCGATTTTTCGCATGTAAATGCATTTAAAAAGCATCGAAAAGGACTCATCTCCACAGTTTTTTCTAATGATCTTTGCAGGAGTACAGACATGAAGTTAGAACATAATAATGTAATTTCCAAATGTGACAAACCCACAGATTTGGGTCAGGGAGAACTAAATTGGAAAGGAGAAATAACAGTGGATAGGGAACTGGAAGAGACAAAAAGAGATATTGCTGAATTCAAGAACAGTGTGGGTCTTGTAAAGTTGAAACGTAAAGTTGGTAGACCATTTAAGAAAAAGACATTAATAAAAATGGCGAAACAGTTGATGGTTGCACAAGAAGGGAAGGTACATTGCTCAGAAACTGGTTATAGTAAAACCCGAAATTTTCCTCAAGATATTTTGTCTCACAATTCGCAGAAATTCAGAGTAAAGAGGGAAAGGAGAACTTCTGACTTATGGCCCCCTGAAACTCACTTGAGAAGGTACACCCGCGCATGCAAAGTTATTACAGATTACACATCTGAGAAACAAGGAAATACACCTGCACTCAACCATGATAAATCTCTTTCTCAGGTATGTTCTTTCTCGGATATTGCAGATCGTATTAAGTCATCAGAAAGCACAATTGCCACATCCCCAGCAGGTCTCTCAGTTAAGTTTGAGCCAGAGAGTACCATTGTAGCTGAGGGTCCTAACTGTGCTGAACAGCAGTCACAGAAAAGAGGAGAGCCTCCAAATACGAGAAAATATCAAAAAGTAAATGTCAAAATTGAAGAGAGCCAACAACCAGTGCTGCCTGATTTCTCAAGAATGCAGAATCCCATTGCCAGTCAGGAATTTATACCGGTGCTTTCACAAGAGACGATGTCCAATTCAATTTCATTTGGAGAGACCCTACATAACGTTTGTAAGAAGTTAAAGAAAACAAGGAAAATTAAGCAGGTGGCGTTCAAAATGGAACATGAACCACTAGGCATTAGAAGTTTTCCTGAAATGTACAACAGTATTGCAGTGCCACACAAGGAATTATCTAAAATCCCCAAAAATAAACTGGAGGGCATTGTTTCCAGTACATCTAAAGCTATAGAAAAGACGTACTCAAAAAGTACTGGTTTGCATGAGGTTGAAACAGCGGGTGATGCCATGAAGATAAGAAGGAAAGTTCAGGAAAAAGTTGGGATGTCACAAAAGAATGTACATGTCAGAACACGTATCAAAAATGAACTAACAGATTTGAACATTAGTAATATCCCTGAGGTTGTTCATCAGATTAGTAGTCCCCACAAATATCGGCCACTTCTTCAAGCTGCAACAGAAGCAACGACTATTACTCCAGTTAAAGTGCCTCGGCGACGTGGTAGGCCACGCAAAGACGCAGCAGTGGTTCCAGGTCAGGAATTCAAGGAAGAGGTAAAAAATGAAATGAGTCGTTATGATTCACTGGCAGATCGGATTGGCTCAGCCTCTATGGAATGTCCCTCTCAGTCGCCAGAGGTAGATTTATCATGTTTAAATCTTCCCCAAAAAATTAAAAAGCTGCATAAAATAGACAGGCGGAGAAAAAGGTTTCGAAAACAGAAGGCAGAAGAACTTAGAGAGGAAGCCATGATGAAACCATCTGAAATAATTGAACAGTTCAATGACACTGAGGAAATGCATAGCTTTTCACAAAAACATTCCAAGAAAACGAAACTTGAGTCTGTTGTTCTGCAAAGTTCCTCTGCGGAGACTAAAACATCTGAGAATGCAAGGCCGTTTAATACGATGTTCCCTGGTGACACTGGGGCGATCACATCAGTTCAACAGCTTGCGGAACTGAATGGTTCAGACTCACTAACAAAACATTCTCGGAAAGGAACGGGTACAATGAAGAGACGCAAAAGAAAAAGGTCTTGGTGGGATGATCGAGGAAAAACTAAAGGTATGCTCATAGAAAAAACCCTAGTTAGCACACTGGAACCATCTCTGCAATCCATTGAAGAGAAAGCAGAAGTGGAGGCGGTCAAGACAATTGCTACAGATGAGGAAATTAAATGTGGACAAAGTGGTCATTTAACTGGTACAGATGACCATGCATTGCAAACCTCTAAGGAATCTGTTTCAAAAAGCCAGTTATTTTCCCAAGAAATTGGTAATGTTTTAGAAGAGGGTTCTGATGTAAGAGAGCTCGGTAACTCTCTTTTTGGAGAAGGGTCCAGCTGTCAGAAGTCAAGACATGAAAACATAGGTATTTCTGAAAGACAACTTCCTGATAATGTCATAGAAAATCAAAGACAAGTCAGCTGTTTAGAAAATGATAAAGGAAAATCAGTCAATTATAAAGAAATGGAATTTGAATCACATAAACAGATGCAAGATAAAGGGTCAGTTGATGTGATTACTGAAGAGACACAACTTCCATCAGTATCAAAAGAAGAGACTGGGACATCCTCATCTTTGATAGCAGGACCCGAGGAACGGATGGACGCATCAGGACTAATGGCAGTCCCTCCTAGACGAAAACCAGGCAGACCTAAAAAAGGAGACCATCAAAAAGAGGACACAGAACTGATAGCCATAAAAGACAAAGATCATCTGACTGTGAATGCTGGGCAGGAATTGCAGGTGAACACAGCTTCAAAGTCTGAAACTCCAGTTTCAGTTGACGTGAAATCCCCGGAAACATTGGCTAAGAGTGACTTACCTAGAGAAGTCTTGCCAGATCCTCTTCATTTAGATGTGGAGATCGAAGAACAGTCTTTAGAGCAATGCATTTCTAAACGGGACCAAGGTGAAAACAGAGATGAGGTCAAACAAAGTGATCGAAAGCTTGTAGAAGATGAAAGCGAAGAAAGTAACTTGAATGAAGATGGTTTTGATGAAAATATGACAGAGGAGATATCAGACCAATCCTCAAAGCCTCGTGGCCCAGGGCGCCCATCCAACGTTATAGATAAAAAACCTGTCGAATGCCATTTTTGTGGACGATATTTCCATCATATCTCTGCCTACATCATTCACCGCCGTATCCATACAGGCGAGAGGCCTTACAGCTGTCAAGAGTGTGGCAAGGCTTTTGCTCAGCGTTCCAACCTCAACACCCACAGAAAGATCCATACGATGCAGGATCCTCTGCAGTGTCCGTATTGCATCAGAAGATTCTCCAACAAGGAAGAACTCCTTGAGCATTGTCAGACACACACCCAGGACCAAAACAGAAGCTGCTTGATTGGAGAAGTTGTAAGAGAAAAATCACAAGCAGATGGTCAGTGTAAATCTGATACTTTAGGCTCATCCTTTGCCCTAAATGATGGTAGAGCCCATGTATGCGAAGTGTGCGGAAAGGGATTTCGTTTCATGTCAATGCTTAAAATCCATCTGCGTGTCCATAGTGGGGAAAAGCCCTTCTCTTGTAAAGTTTGTGGCAAGGCCTTCAGCCAGGCTTGTAGTGTCCGTGTTCATGAGAAGATACACTGGTCAGTAAAACCTTATGTCTGCACGGTGTGTGGGAAAGGCTTTGCCCAACTTGGAACACTGAAAACTCATCTTTGCAGACACATGGGGGAAAGTAAAATACAGGATGTAGAGAAGCGGGTGAACTCCCCAGTAACCTTCCAGTGCCATGTCTGTAAAAGAAGCTTTGGTCTAAGACATCAGTACAACATCCATATGAGAACACATAGTGATGTTCATCCTTACACCTGTGATGTCTGTGGCCAGCAGTACAGCCAGATCTCTGACCTCTGCATTCACCGACAATCCTGCCACATCAGGGGAGAAGACACGCCAGATCAGACACAGCTGTCTCAAGTCTCGCAGAAATTCCTCACTCATTCTGATCAGCCCAAATATCATTCACCACTCCAAAGCGTTCAACAGTACAAATCCCATGCCAATCAGCAATCACAGCGTCAACAAATATTTCAGCAATCCGCAAACTCTCAACCAGCTAAATCCTCTCAGCTGCATATGCCGAAGGGGGACTATTCAGAAACCAGAACTATAGAATCCCAAAGTAGCCACTTGTCTCCAATGAACTTCAGATACCCACATCACTACTACCCGTCAAGGGGCGTTCTTTTTCAGTCACTTTGGGAAGACCGTAAATCTGACCCTAGAAAGTACTTATGCCCACGCTGCGGTCGACTCTTTCGGCACTTGGGGCGACTTCGAGCCCACATGTTGACCCATGTTCGTGGACACAGCTATACATGTGGGCGCTGTGGCAAGACGCTGGAAAACTGGAACAAGTTTTGGCTGCATCAGCGAGTTCACCGTCAGAAACGTGGACGCTTCTTTTGTCCTAATTGTGGCAAAGGTTTTCGCTTTGCTGGATTGTACAAAGAGCATTTGCAAAAACACACAGAACAAAAAACTTATGCATGTCCTCCCTGCCCCCATGTCTTTCCCCGTCAGGAAAGTTTGAGGACCCATCAAAGAGAGTGGCACAGATCCTATAAACCGTTAAAGTGTAATATTTGTGGAAAGAGTTTCCTCCATCAGGGAAACTTGGTGCGACACAGTCTTATACATCATCATGTTCGCTCCCACTACTGCCCACAATGCAACATTTCTTTCCCCTACGAAAGTGATCTACATGAGCACCTGAGAAATCATGCAGACCCAGACATCCCACTCCCTGAAGTGGTATCACAGCCTCTTTTGCTGCCTTACCAGTGTGGGGAATGTGATGCGACTTTTAAAACCTTGGATTTGCTCTTTCGTCATCAGCTTTGCCACTCCTTACCTGGCAACAGGAAGCCCTTGCGCAGTGGGGAAATAGTTGGCCAGATCCAATTAGATACAGTTCGACCAGAGTATCAACTAGAGTTTCTTTATAGACCCATGGCCCATTCATCTTTTCAAAGTGTATTTTCCCCAGCTAACATCCCTCAAAACACAAACCATTATTTCTGTCCCTACCCAGAAATCACTTCCGTTTACCCCGGTTCCTCATCATTAGTTCCCCGTATCCCGCAATTCAATACAAAAACAGTCTATCACCAAGACAGCTCTCCTGTTAGCCACACCTACTCAAATGCTTACTTAACCCCGCCCCATTATTACCTTTCTCCAGCTCAGCAAAGAAGCAACCGACTTGGCCACCCTCAGAGTCTCCGCTCTCTGGCAAACTGCTCACGCCTACCTCAGACTATGTCACCCTCCACAGCTGTGCCTTTCTCTGAACCCCGACCTTTCAGAATCCCACCTCATCCCAAAACCAACACTTCCGTCCAGCCATCTTCCAATACACTGACACCGCCTTATTCCCAGGCCGAAGTCCCACCCCGTCCTCAGACTGAACAAACACGAGTACCCCAGAAGCCTCTCCGTACCTATGAGAAGTCAGTGAGAGTTGCCCCTAAAGATCCATCATCATCTCTTAAACGCACAAGTGAAGAGGAGAGGGGGGAGGCTTTTGAGTGTGCAGAGTGTGGGGTGCAGTTTAGTGTTGTACCAGAATTGTATGAACATTACTTACAGCATGCCAGGGGAGAGGTTTGAGGAATCAAAATAAAGAAAATATTTAACACGGCCACAGTAAAACATTAACTCCCTTGTTTGTTTCTGATGTAGTTGGTTTAAGTTGGTCTGTGGCTGTTTAAGAACTCTTTGGGTACATGTAAATATCCAGTTATTTTTATGAGTGGCTATCGTACAAGGAGTGGGGTGGGGATTACACAGAATACCTCAATGTGTGAGAGGAAAGTAGAGATGTGGTGTTCTTTGCAAATACCTTTATGTTGATAAGATGGCTGTAAAGTATTGATTTCTCACATCCCTAACACTGCAGGTATCTTTGTTTGCTCTTATAAGTGATTAATGATTATGATCAGAATTTCGAAAATTTGGTTTCTTGGAGCACTATAGCTTGTGTATTTGTTACCTGTTGCTTTGAATGAAAACATCTTATTTTAAGTACTTATTTCTGTTATCACCACATCATTTTTGCCTATGAACTAAAAAAAATATGTGAATTATGGAAACTAAAAAGAAAGATTCTCAAAGTTACCACTTAGTTGTGTGCGAAAGTTCCCAGGGCTTTGTGTGAGAAATGTGATGCAACTTTACATTCATTAACGTTGTAAAAACTGTGAAGGTAGTCAAAAGAATTCCAAAATAGTGCCGTGTACAAATTGCATTCATTGTGTCCTGGGATGTTCTCACCTAAATCGATTATAGAATGACATTGTGTATTCCATTAGAGAAGGTCAAAACGATGTCTTTGTAATATAGTCAAACATACAGTTTTTTGGTTTGTTTTTTGGGGGTTTTTTTAATTTTTTAACAATGTTTACTATTCTAACTTTTCGCTCCCACACATTGCATTAGAACTGGGGTCTGCTAACTGAAATATTGAATTCTCTCTTGGTACCCTTTCCCCCGCCTTTTAAAAGATCCAGGAGTTTTGTTTTGTTCAACTCTGATGCACAGAAAATTTAGCAAGTGTGTGATCCTTCTGTTAGATCTTTTATTTTATTTTAACTTTAGCAGTGTAGCTAAGTTAAATTTAATGCAACAGCAGTTAAAAGATTTGTATACATTTTCAATGTTTCATTTTTCATTCCTTGTAAATGACATAAAAGTTGCAGAGTAAAAATATCACAATAAATTAAATGTTTTTAAAGTTGCTTCTCATTAAATTAAATGTTGCACTATTTTCCATTTTAATTGAGTAATAAAATGCACATAATAGATCAAAGAATAAGGACCACACATGTTTTTAAAAGCCACAATTGCAGGTCCTTGTTTTACTTTAATCTCGTGTACCACTTTTAAAACACGAATTTGCCTATATTGTGCAGTGTTCTAATGTTTTCTTGAATGTAATTACGGCGCATTCGAGGAGGGGTCATGATAAAATTGCCGGGTGATTATTTCCAATGATGCGCCCTGTTTGTCGGTGATCTATGGTGCAGCAGGTTTGTAGTTTAAAAAAGAGGCTGATATTTTGGAAGTATTACGGTTATACGACATGACGGGGCGGGAGAAAACCAATCCACCTTAGAAGCGTCTTCACAAAGCGACAATTGTTTGCTGCCCGTGGTGAGGAATGGTAAACAGTCTAGTTGACTGTAGGAGAGCAACCCGCCAGACATTCTGATGATATGTATATATATAGGATTTAGCATGTGTAGACGGGAGATATGGCACGTCGGAGTGTAAATGCATAGAAGCAGAATCTTGTGTTCTTAAAGGATCGTTATCCCGAAATCTAAACGGCAGTGGACTACAGATTAAATAACTACCCAGGCAGAAGAGATAACGGTTAGTAACTAGCTAAGTCGATGCAAATGTCTATCTTTAAATAATTTCACGCGGTTAATTTTACGGATTTTTGCATGCTCGAATGAAACAAGATACTAGTAAAAAAAAAACGATACAATGCTTTAATTATCTATTCACTGGTGCAATCTAGAAAGAAAAGGATTTAAAACCTAAACCTAAATTTGCCTACAATTTACCGGAGGTGATTGAATGGTCACTGATGGGGTGGGAATCTCGAAACGTCAAATGTCAGGATCCAATACCGAGGTAAAGTTAGCTTTACTAATTGCTCTCTAACGAAAGAAGAATAGTAAATCGTTTTATGTTAAGTTGGAAGCTGAGAATCAGGTACTCTTTGTTTTCCCTATTTTGCATTGAACATTCTCGTAATTTGGCTTCGAAAGCTTTTTTAATGAAAATAACTTGCATGTTTTGAGTCTAATGTTTTATTGTCCCATTTTATAAGGGTTGCTTGGTGCCCCTATTTGTTATTAAAGCTCAGAATGATTATTTAATTGTATTTATAATTTCACGATGACAGTTCTGGAGGAGCTGTCCGACTCGCTTTGATTTAGGGACCGTGTACAATGTGTTGTCCTTTTCTGAACGTTAATTACTGATATATCAATTCTGAATTTTAATTGTCTTTTAACCTAATTTACTCAGGTTTACTTTTGGTACGCCTCTGCATGCCGCACTGATCCATCTAACCACATCTGGATATTGTTTATACAAATTAAACTTTAATAGCTCAAGAAAACCATACCTCAAATTGTTCTGTATTCTGTGGTGAATTCTGCTTTGGATACACCCTTGATTACACCATTGGTTTTATATACTTTAAATGTTTTTAATTTCAGTAGCTCTGCCTCCATAGGTAAACGCTGCCATAACCCTCTGCACTATCATCAGCCCTTTTTGATCATATTTGTACACACTTTTTTTTTCCTTATCTTGATAAAAGTGTTTTATTTCTAGTTTTCCTGAGGCAAATGCCCTTTGTGTTATTCAGTCTAAATCATCACTGGTCTCATATATGTATGTTAATATCCTAGTTGTTTTAAAGCAACTCTCTGCACCACTCCTAGTGTTAGGTCCCTCTTACCTTACCAATGGCAAAACATGTGCGAGCTGTTGACACTATACCAACCATATTGTTATTTGGTATGGATAGGGAGCACTTTTGATTGAGCAGGTGTCTTTGGTAACAAAACATTAAACAGCACTGGCCCTTCTTATTTCTAGTAATTTTTGTACCAATTACATAAAATATCAATGGCAAAGACCTATCAGTTGATTAAAATCCAATGAGAAAGTTTTATTTGTATTTCAATTTATGTTTTTCTGCTTGAGGGTTTATCAATCACATTCCATTTGTTCACTACATTTATATACTGATGTTTAAAATATAGAAAATACAATTTCAATCAACCTGCATTAAGTTTTGTTCTCTCTAGATTTTTTGTAAAGTTCATTTTTAATACCACCTACATGAAACATAATAATTATCTCCCCAAAGTCCTTTAATGCTGAAAGAAAATTCTAAATTCTCACGGTAAAGAACAATTTCATATTGGTACATCCACATAAAGCTGCCAATATTTCGTAACAACACAATATACAGTCAATACTAATATATACACAGACTTATTTTAAATCACAGTAACCCCAAAGAATCACATGCAAAACACTAACTGTGTATTGTGAAAACAACACATCATAAAGGATTTCTAACCCTAACTCTATGTTACCTTTAAACTTATAGTTGGTAAAGTCAAGAAGTTATATCTTTTAGCCAGGAAAATAAAAACTTGTTTTTGTGCCTCGGAATACATGTCTGAAAGTGACACCTGTGGGTAAATGTAAAAAAAAAAACTATTTTATGAAACACTTTGTTTTAAAAATCAGAGACTATAGCACCTTTCTACATGCTTGGGTTTTTTTCTATTTTTAATTTTTTAATTTAATTTTACGTTTGTGTTGTAAAATAGTGATTGAGTTTTGAATGAAAGAGTCCAGGCCACTATACATAAATGCTCATTTATTTAGAAAGTTGACTGTATAACAAATCCAATTGTAGTTTTTGAACAAGCAGTTTCTCATTCTCATTCTCATTCTCTCACATTACTGAATAACTAATAGTACATAGTATCATAATTTCTTTTAAAACACTGAAACTCAAAATCAATTTTTTTTGTAAGCTAACATTCGTTTTATGCTGGGAAATATTTGTACGACATAATAAACTTAAATATGTCGTTTGGATAAGTATTCAACCCTTGTACTGTGGAAGCTCTCAAGTTTACACTGATAAAAGAAAGGACACAATTACCTTACCATTGGCCTCCAACGGTGAACTCTTAAAGTTGCTGTCACATATTCTATATGGGCGTGCTATACAAGTTAGAGAGAAAGTATAAAAAAATATAGATTAGGAAAAGGGTACAAATATAATATCAAAGTGTTTGCTCAAACAAGAAAGAGACTTCTGAGAGAAACCACAGAGAGGGTAACGATCACTTTGAAGGAGCTTCAGAGTTCAGTGGCTTAGAGTCGAATAATGGTGCACCAGTCGATTACATCAAGAATGAATAACAGCCTTTTTTGGGGGGGGCAAGGGAGCTGTTATTCACAACGTACCGCCATACTAAAAGTTTTGTTACAATTAGGGATGTTCAAGGCGAAACGTACATGTTTTAAAAACAAAAGTTTTCATGATTTGGCATTACATAATTTTTTCGGAAAATTAATCATTCACAAGTATGACAGGTTAGGTTTCCAGAGTAAATAGGCCTAGACGGTGTACTAGAGTTCATGTTAATGAACAAAGTAATATATCTGATTTAAAAGGTGTAAGTTTTTTTCATTGAATGGCAATTGCAGCTTAATTAATTTTTAAATTAAAAACCTGTTCATTGTTTTCTGTTTTGCATTTGATATAGATGTGACATTTATGACATTGTGTTGCCTTTAATTTGAGAACTATTGAAACACAAATTAAATATGGAACTAGCATTAACCCCATGGATTACATACTCAATCTTCAAATGCTAGTCTTTTTCATTGCCACCTGAATGAATTCAGTGAGTATGTGTATGAAGGTGATTCAGTTTTTTTGAACTTCATGAATCACATATTTTGTATCGTTACATTTTACCCGTAATGAGGGTTTTAAGTGAAATGGGAATGTCCAAAACGCTCATGTCTTGAAAAGTCACAATGTATTCAAGCTGCTTCCCATTTGGAGTCTGATTTACTCCTATAAACAAACGATGGATTTCTAATTTAAATTCATTTCCATTTAAAATGATCTTCTATGGCTCTCCAGGACCAGGCATGGCCACCCCAAGCCTAAGTTAATTTCAGCAAACTCTGATAACGAATATCAACATAAATATTTGTTTTTTAGTAGATATACATTTTTTTGTATCACAATTTTAACAACTAGTTACCAGTTTATTTGTAGTAACTAGTTACAGTAACTTCTGTCCCTGTCTCTGATCTACCTGAGCGCTTTCGGATTTTGAATTAATGTTTTGATTTCACTAATTTTGTCATTTCTCGCAGTGCTGAGGTTATGTGCTACTTAAAGAAAGATGGAAGATCTGTACAGACTGTGGTGTTGTGTGACCTGTAGTGAAGAAGAATTATTTAAAAAGTTTATTTAAAATATTATTTTTCCTATTGTTTTCAACTTATTGCAGTTTATATTTTTGATATCAATGAAATTTTCTTTTGTTGCAGTTTGAAATCTAAATTTATTTTACTATTTTTAACATTCAAAATTTAATGTACTTTAATATTTTCTAGATTAAAAAAAATGTAGTTCCAGTAATTTGTAATAGGTTCTTATGTAACCTGTGAAAAAATATATATCAAGCAACGCTAGAGTAACTATTTGTGATGATACAGTGTTTGATATTAGGGGAAAATACTTAACTATTAAATGTTAAATTTACTTTGTATAACAGAATGCCATGGAGCCTATCTCTGTTAACCAAGGACCTGTTGACTCTGACACTCTGATGGTCATCATCAAGCAAGAAGAAGAAGAGCACGAGGAAGAATTTACTAATCCCCAGATGCCTTCACTATTGCTCATCAAACATGAGAAAGAGGAAGAGCAGGAAGAGATGGTGTCTTCAGGTTTGCTTACCACACAGTGGTCAAATTGTGGCAGTAACTTGCAGTGTGATTGTCGTTTATTATTTCGGTTGGATTTTCCGGTCTCCAGAAATGATTTTGACATTTGACATGTATTTCATTAAAAAGGGTCAACTTAACATCCCTGTTCTCCAACCCACTCCCAGGTCATGCCACACCCCCACCTTTGAACAGTCAGCCCCCCAAGATTGACCCAGACACTCTGGAAGGAGAGAGGAAAGGAAAGAAGACTAAATGGCGGAAGAAGAAGAGAAGACGCGATGAGAAGGTGTGGTCACCCCCAGCAGTGGTGGGCAGCTCTGTAACAGATTCCATGTGGCGCTGCAGATTATGCAAGCGCAGCTTCAGCTCCTCCTGGGTGCTCACTGGACACTGCTGCACTGGCATTGTGGACGGAGACACAGCCCGCAGAGACTGCTCCAAGCTGGAGTACCGGTGCCCAGTGTGCGGCGATCGTTTCCTGAGGCCAACCGCCTTCATCATGCACAAGCGGAGCCACGTGGGCCAGTCGCGGTACGTCTGTGGCATCTGTGGCCGCACGCTCAAGACCCTGCGCAAGCTGGCCTCCCATCGCCGCTCTCACAGCCACGGTCCTCTGCCGCACCACCGGTGTCAGGACTGCAGGCGCAGTTTCCTCAGCCTCGCGGCTCTCAGGGGCCACAGACAGAGCCGGCATGGTGAAGAACCAGATGAGGAGGAGGAGGAGGAGGATGAGGAGGAGGAGGAGGGTACTACTAGGACATCCCCCAATAAGTCAGGAAGCATCTTAGGTAGGTGAAGTGGTCTATTGTGTCTCTATTTACAGCCTAGATTTCAGTCTGTATGTATCATTTTATTGGTATTGAACCTAGAACTTGTGGTAATGGAAATACCATAGATAGGATGTTATGACACCACAATGCTCCGGAAATACTCCCCTCATATAAGCAATAGCAGTCCACACCTGCAATGGTGGTGATCTGAGCGGGAACTCAACAATTTAACAGCACATTAAAATCCGACCGAGGCATATACATTTAAAGGAAAACGTGCACAATTTATGCCGCAAGCGCTACACAGAGTACATTTGCTACAGCTCTTAACTTAGGGAACCAAAACTTTATACAGCGTCACATTGGAGGATTTTACTTGGTGTAGTGTTGTGCTATTAGAGTTCAATTTAAAATATTTTAATCTGATTTCTGTTTTTTATTCTGTTAAAGAATCTTTTTTGTTACATTTTATCCAATATTCCATTACATTTAAAACATACATTAAAAAAAGGTGGGAAAGGGCTACTGTTTTTTTGTTTTTGTTTTGAGGATTAAACAAATGCTTGCAGTGTCTGAATCTTTTTTTTCTAAAACTGAATCTATAATTAAAACAATTTGTATTCTTGTTATGTTTGACACTCCTTAATGTTATTGATTTGAACTTTTAATTAATTAATTTAATTAGCTGCTTACATTTTCTTCTGCTAACCCCCGATGTAAGCTGCTCATTGTGATGATGGTTGTCGTTCTTCCTTTCCCTCCCATTCACAAACTCAGCCCAGTTGCCCCAGTCTCCCCAGTGTTTGAGCTGCTTCATGACGTTCCGCGACGCAGAGACGGCGGAAAGGCACTTACGCTTCAAGCACCCGGCGGAGTATGAGCGACAGCTACGGGGGAGCACTGTCTTTGCCTGCAGCGTCTGCGATCGCACCTTTCCTTCCTCACGGCTGCTCTCTGCACACCAACGCACTCACAGCAAATGGAGCCTGACCCCCTCAGGTTCGGATGACTCATTGCAGGAAAAAGGGGGAGACAAGGGAAATTTGAAGATGAAGGCAGAAAGCTCTGCAGAGTGCCACATAGCTGACAGTGAGTGGTTCTTTCATTTGCCAGTGCTATTAAAAATTGTCATTCCGTGACAATTTTCTATCTTCAATTGTTCCTGCTTTTGTCACACTTTCAATTCTGTACAACTGTAATGCGAGTCTTTAGTGTTTATAGCCCACCTGTCTTTTAATGCCTCTTGTTTTCAGATGCTGAAGGAGATCAAAGTGGAGCAGGATTAATGCGGTGTCTTCATTGTCACATCATCTTCACTGATCCCCGTACCTGGGAACGTCACATGATTGCCAAGCATCCCCCATCCCCATCACTGGCTCTACCTGGTTCAGCAAGCCCTGGTTACCTCTCCATGCGGCCTCCCAGAGGACAACCGCGACCCTACTCTTGCCCCAACTGTGGAGAGAGGTTTATACAGGAGAGTTCCTTGACAAAACACTACACAGAGACACACACAAGCTGAAAAAGAGAGGTTGCTGAGAACAATAAAAAGGTTGGGGGGGTATCACCACCACGAATACTTCTTCCCTCTCCTGCAAACAGAGACTGGGAAAACTTCAAACAATGTAGACGGTCCTTTGGGGCACATCTATGGACTTTGTACATACATGCATGGCTATCATTTATTAGGCAGTAGTTTTAAGGATAGTAAGTCTAGCCTTAGTGTTTAATTTATTGTGCCTGTCTGCCAATAAAAGGACTTCACTGTGTTTGTAATTTAGTAGATTTAAAAAAATTCTTGCTTCAAGACCAATATGATTGATATTCATAAAAATTGAATAATTGGTGTACGAATAATGCAATTGAGCGAGGCCCTCAGTTGAAGTCATATAGCATTTTGAACAAAGATGCTTTTGATATTCTTGGCATCATTGTGTTACCCCGCTATAATATTTTAAAAATATTCATGCAAGTACACGTGGAGAGAGCACATTGATGTAAGAAGAGAATAAACACGACTTAGACTGTGATTGCAGGTATGAAATCAATTGTTTATTTAATCACAACAGGTATTATTCCCACAAGCTTCTTGTCTTTCTGAGGGAGACAGTTACTATCGGTCTCAGTTGGAGTTGATGGTGCTCTGAATCCATGAGACGTAGTTACAGACCTTGGCGTAGACACCAGGCTTGTTCTTCTGGGCACAACCATATCCCCAGGACACAATACCCTGAAGCTGGCTATTGCAGACCACAGGGCCACCAGAGTCACCCTGAGAGAGAGGTAAATAAATATATTAAAGAAAAATGCAAAACCTTTGTCAGTCTTTTTTTGGAGACATTGTATTAATTAGTTACACTCTTGAAGCATTTATTAGTTTCCAGATTTGCATGGCATGTCTGTGTGTGTCAGTTGCATTACCAATATCCTAATAAGTAGCAGGTTTTGGTGTTGGCAGACAAGCTCTGTAACAAGTGCAGAGCAAAATACCTGGCAGGAGTCCTTGCCTCCTTCCAAGAAACCAGCGCAGAACATGTTGGAGGTAATCTGACCAGGATAGGCATTTCTGCAGCTGGTGTCACTGAGGATGGGGGCATTCAGACACATCAGACGGTCTGGGTAGTTAGCTGGAGAAGGGTACACAGAGGCATTCAATTAAAAACCTTTTCCCATCTGTCTCCACCTATTTAGTCAAGCATTGTTAAAGTCAATTTAAGAGTATTATAGTTGTCATACAGTCGTACTGGAAATTATTTCCACTGCACACATTTGTTTCACCATGGACTTAACCAAACAAGTACCATTACTCATCATTCCAGGTAGCCTCTAACTTACAGGCAGCCGTAAAACCTGAACACTGAAATGATCTACCAATGCTACTGGCTATAAGTGGTCTAGTGTCAAAACATGATGCTTTGCAAAGGCCCTGGTGCCACTCACTGCCGCTGCTCAAGGTGTTCCCCCAGCCGGAGATCAAACAGACGGTGCCAGCACTGGCACAGCTAGTGGGCAGGGCCACAGGCTGCACGTAGCTGTTCAAGGTGGCAGACTGGCCTAGCTTGATCAGCATGATGTCATTGTCAAGGCTCTGGCTGTTGTAGCGGGGATGGCGGATGACTGAGGAAGAGGTGATAAACTGCTCGGTTCCTTCGTTGGTGGCAATGTTGTGCTCACCAAGACGGACCTGGACTCGGCTGGAGACAGACCAAGACGTCCGTTATTGAGCTGCAAAATGCTACAAGGACATTGAAGATAGTGGGCTTTTTTCTTTCTAGTTTAACACATTATGTTGTCTCAGTATCAACATTCAAGAGTAAGTAAGTATTCTGTTCTTGTAATTTATAAATAGTTTTGTGTAATCCAATGAGACAGTGATTTTGTTATAATATTAATGGGGGGGATTATTAATGCTCCGTTTAATCAAATATAGAAATTTTGCTGAAGTTACATAGTCCACGATTTGTCATCTTATTCTGGTGGTTCTTTATATCAAATAGAGAGACTAGCCAGATTGTTAAAAGGTAGGCTTGTACTTACGACTTATAGCAGTGAGCTGCAGACACCACCCACCGACTGTTGATGAGTGAACCTCCACAGAAGTGGTATCCAGAGTTCAGGGACGCAATGTAGGGTGCGGAATTCTTCCTGCACTCGAACCCTCCGACAATCTTGTCATCATCATTGTCTAAAGGGGCAGCAACTGCAAAAAAACAGGAGGAAATGGTCAAAGCAAAGAATAATATCACTGTGATTATATTATTATGACCTGTTCACTGGAACACCATTTTACACACGTAGACTATAAAGTCTCCTCTATGGCCTACATACTTATCGGGTATGAAGACCTGCAAAACTCAACGTATTTGGGTATTACAGTTTACGACCTGAGTTGCCTAAAAATCATAAAATAATGATTTTAAATTGTGTAATAAATGATGCTGACACCCCTCAAGTAACTGTCATCTAGTCTTACATGCTGCGCCAAACAAAGCCAAAAGAATTAGAAGCTTCATGGTGTTGTTGTTTCTTCAAACCTCGTTGAAGTATTACTCACTCAGGGTTTTATACCCACACTACCCTTCTAAAATTTCCTTTTAAGGTATATGTTTTCACTATCCTTCTGTTCAGATAGTAGCCTACCTGAGAAATTGACATATGGTTATCGGAGAAACCCACGTAGCCCAACATAAAATTTTTGACTTTTTGACTTGCTAACTGCTAAAACGTATATGTAAATTACATATACGTTTTGAATTTTTAATTATAGAATTCAATATTGCATATATACATTGCAAAACTGACCTCAGGATTCTGTAGATCTGGAAAAGTTTTTCATTTGACATGCATCTACAAAACATTGGCAGGCATAATTTGTAAATTTCAGAGAACTGGGGCCAGTGCCAATCCCTCTCCCTAAAATATATCTAACATATTATTATTAAATATGTCTGAAATTATAAATTCTGTTTCTTGAGTTGTGGAAACCTCAGTGGAGGTCAGAATGTTACATTCGTTTTAAATGTGCCTAACATTACCACGTCTAGTTGGTAGACATACTAAATTAGTTGTGCTCAAGGTTTTTTTGCCTACTTTAAATATAGATGAGGTGCCTCAGTATATTATTTAATCTTAGACTGTAACCAGAGTTTTCTTTCCAGTCTAACGACACACATTAACAGTACAGCTGTGAACACCAGATCAAGTTTGCTTGTCAGATGTGGTTAGTTTTCCTTTTTCCCAAGAACTTTCCGAAGTTTGAACTGCATGGGAAAGGAAATCTGTCAGATAATCTATTTTCTGTTTAAACTACATTATTTGAATCATGGATTAGGTTGCACATTAATGTTGGTGTTTCAGTAAGTAATTATCAAAATTATGTTACAAATAGTTTATATATTTCATTCATTGCCATTTTTATTTTGTTTTTTGCTAATTGTTGTGTGGCTTGTATAACTTCCAGTGAATATGTTTTGATAATTATCAAACAACAGGAAACAAATTGGGGCTTTTATAATCATTTTTAAATTTAAAATATAATAAGTGTAGATGCTTTCAAAAATAATGGAATTCAAAGTTTCTAAATACTATAAATGGCAGGGGAAAAAAAACACCAAAAGATTTTAAAAAATAAAATCACTATTTGGTGTGACCACCCTTTGCCTTTAAAACGGTATCCACAATTCTTCTACAGACTTCTTGACACACTAATGCAGAAGACAAAAAATAAACATCAAAGACAACATTTATGTAAAAAATTAGGTTGCCTACACTTTTGTACAGTACTGTGTACAAAGAGTGATACAAATAGTTTTGCATGACAAATAATATGTGCCAGTCAATAGGCACAAGGTCCTAGTGCATTTTGTGTGTAATATAAACATACCTCAAGTGTGACTTTCTTCATGTTTATCTCAGTTAATCAATTTAATCAGCTAGATGAGCCAAACAATAAATCCAATAATGGGACTATGTGGTTGTCAGTCAGACGATATGTGAATGTGACTGATTATTGGTCACTCTGGGGCAGTCTGTATCTGTGATATAGTCCTGATCCATGACTGAATACTACGAGGGGGGTTGAGCAATCGCCCCTCACACACATTAAAGTTGAGTCTCCTGAAGGACCCTTTGGAGGTGGGGTCTCAGAGGATGGCTTCACGAGGGAGGACGAGGATTCAGAAGGGAGCCGACGTGGTGGTTGAGCATCATGGCCCAGGTATGAAAATAGGTATTAAATTAAATTAAAATTAAATTGCTCATCCCAGCTGAAAGGTAACCCAATCATAGTTTGCATAATTTCTCCTAAAGCACCACTGAGGAGACATTACTAACCTTGATACAGGACGAAGGCTTCACAGTGAAGTCTGAATGTTCATTCATAAATTCTATTTAGACAGAACACAGGCCTGCTTGATACTTCATACCAGTCCGCTGCAAGGAATTGTGGACAGGGGGACAACATTTTCCAAATTGGGCCCCTCATCCCATTTAAGGGTCAACCATAGACCTTTGCAAGGCCCCCCCCCTGGGCCTTGGGCCGGGGTCATCTGACACCCCCTGATGGCAGGCCTGCTTCATTGGATTCCGTTTGATCTTTTTTAAAAGTATGTGCTGACAGTACGTGTCACTTTATATTTATTATTTTCGCATTTTTATTTCTCGCGATATGCAAACGCGACGTGGTATTCAATGGAAATATATCCCTCGTTAAAAGAATAAGTAAGTTAATCAAGAACTCAAACATATTGTAACTGTTCCAGCAAGAACAGTTACATTAATCTAGAATGTCATGGTAGGTAAAATGTCCGGTAATTATTTGCCTATATTAAACATCAATTGAAATTATGATATACTATTACTGTTCTTCTTAATTCACTCTCCCATAGGGCTATTGATATACACGTGGATCCGATATACTGTAAACCCATTACTGAATTATTTTGATGACGTCAATATTCAGCGACGGACTAAAGTGTGTGTACATTCTCAGATTTTAGGAGGAGGAGGACTCATACATAAAGGGCCGGGGGGGGGTATTTTTCAAAATGTGTATTAATCATTATTTGATCGATTGTTTGTAGTCACCATCATAAGGTGAGCTACTATATTTTTTATTATTAAGCGATTTCGGGTCATAATGTTCCCGCTGGATATAGCTAGCAATACTGACTTTAATGCTGTGTAGCTATATTGCTTGCTAGCTATCTTAATTTATGCGGAATGCGCAGCCGTTGCGGATGTGGTGCAGAAAATGCGCATTGATGCGACAAACTATATTTTTATGGCAGGTTTTTAACCGCAATTATATAGCTTGAACGTTCATATATACAAATTAAGATATTCACAATCAACAACGTGTTTGTAACGTTATTCCTTTTTTTCTGTAGGAGTACAGTACCCCCCCACCCGTCCCCTTCGTTATTTTCACCGGGGTGTCTGTGGCGAACATCAACATGTCTTTGCATATGCGGCATTCTTTCTGTTTCTGTGCCTCAGTCTCTTAGTTCTGTGGGTGTATTTGCATATCTATGTCTTGTCTTTGCATATCTGTATATATCAGTGCATTTGTGTGAGAACTCATGCCTGAGTCCTCTACTGTATTAGTATGTGTGTATGCCAGTTGCAAGTTTTGAGTGGCTTTGCATGACAAATAATATATGCAAGTCAATAGGCACATATTTTTGTGAAGGTTGGTCCTAGTGCCTGTCCGCCTGTGTTATTTACATTAGAATGTAAAAATACTGTGTCTTCATGTTTCTCAGTTATTAAATTTAATCAGCTAGTTAAGTCAAAAAATAAATGTCAAATAATGGGACTATGTGGTGGTCAGTCAGCCGACGTGTAAATGTGACTGATTATCGGTCAGTCTGGGCCAGTCAGTGTATCTGCGATATAGTCCTGATCCATGACTGAATACTACGAGGAGGGGGGGTTGCTATATGAGCACTCGCCCCCCATGCACATCAAAGTTGAGTCTCCTGAAGGACCCTTTGGAGGTGGGGTCTCAGAGGACGGCTTCACGAGGGAGGACGAGGATTCAGAAGGGAGCTGTGACCACAATGGCTCGTTACCAGGGGGGCTACCTTTCAATGTGGTGGTCGTGCACCCCAATATCATGGCACCAGGAATGTCTGCAGATGATCTCTTGCCCCTGGAACAAAGTAAGTCAAACTTAACAAAAACTGTAAACCTGTTAAAAATAATACAGTAAGAAGTTCTGGGCTCTCAGAAAAAAAAAACACAACACATTTAGAAATGAAGAAACAAACCCAAGTATGTATTTGTTGACTCTTTTTCAGATAACAGTGTCTCTGCTGCGATGGCAGCTGGAGGCGGAGGCAAAAGAAAGAGCCGGTTTAGTGGGGCGGAGCTAGAGGTGCTGGTGTCAGAGGTTACCCGATGCGAGGGTGAGCTCTTTGGGCCAGCAGGGAGGCTTCGGCGACGGGAGAGGGAGCGAATATGGGCTGGTATCCTAGAACGTGTCAACGCTGTGTCCCGTGTCCCTCGTACTCTTCGTGAGGTCAAGAAGCGCTGGGATGACCTGAAACGACGCAATGGGGGGCGGCTGGCTGATGCTCGACATCGCAGCTGCTGCCTGCCACCTGGCAGAGGGGCTAGTGGACTGGGCAGATCCTCCCAAGCAAGTCCAAGGCTTCAGCAGATTCGTCATAGACCAGGGAACAGGGCCAAGGCTAACTACCCTTGCTTCTCAGATGCTGATGCAGGTAATCGAGAGGTTTTATATGTAGTTTCAGAATGTTCGTTCTAATATTTATTTTTACTGTTATTATCGTAGTGGAAGCTAATACACAAACTTGCTTGTTTATTTTTACTCCAGTACTTTTCCTTGTTAACGGCAACATTATGCGGCACCTTAGTCTCAAAAATATCTATTGATCTTATTTTACATGAAAAAAGTGATGTGAGTCTTCAGCAGCATATATCTGTACTCTCTGTTGTAGTGGGGGCAGGAAATAGTTCAGAGAGAGATGGTTTTGAGAAAGAGGAGGAGGCAGGAGGAAGAGGAATGGATGAAGGGGAGGAAGAAGGTGAAGGAGGTGAGAGCAGCATGGAAGACAAACTGGGATTGGGTTTGGGACTGGGACTGGGACCACCCCCAACATCAGAACGCTGGCTGCCTCCTTCCCCTCTGTATAGTGCTCCGTTCCTTAATGGGACCCCTCAGCCCAGCCCTCAACCTTCTCTTGGGGTCCAGCATTGTCCCCTGGAGGTTCCACCGCGCACATCCTGGCTAGAGGATGAACTTAGGGGGCTGGGGGAAGCAGCTGTTCAGCTGGGGGATAGGGTGGAACAGAGTTTGCGTGAATTTGGGGAAGGCTTTAGGCGTGATGTACGGACACTGGTGGCCTCACATGAAGCCCTCTCTGCCAGCTTACAGCAGAACAATGTCCTTCTACAAAGGCTTTTGGGTATTCTTGAAATGCAGCAGCAACAACAACAACAACAACCGCCTTGCGTACCTCCACCTCCAGCAGTGCCACCTCAAATGCCACCTATACCCCCGCATCCTGATATTCTCGATGGTACAGTTCAGTCTAATCCACCAGTAGAGATATCTGGAAGAGCTCAGCGGCCACGACGGGGGCGGATTGGTGAGCAGAGGCGAAGACGAAGACGCTAGCTAAATAAACTTAATATAAATGGCTTTAAAGTTTAATCTTTATTTTTCCTGTTTGATTTAAAAATGAATGAATTATCATTAAGTTCCCCAACTGTAACCAAAGTAATATCCCGGGCTTAGTAAAACATTTTTACATCACTGACCAGTCCATTTGTGGTGTAATTCTGATAAATGAAATATAAATATAAATATAAATATAAATATACAGATAGATTCAATAAATTAAATGCTCACAACTATATTATTTTCTTATGGTTGATAGACAATCAAAATTATATGTATTTACGTAAGGACCTTAAGAAAAACACTTTGGCCACTACTTTTCATAATCTTTCTTTCTTATTATACATTTCTAAAACAGAATTATGTTCCAGTTAAACTGTATGCGCTGTTTTTTGTTTTTTTTTTGCATGTGGTCTCTGGCTAGACAAAATAGAGTGCAAGGGACCTGCAAATAAATTCAACATTGATGTACTATTTTGCACAATTTATATATCTTGTAAATAGTAAAGAATGTGTTCAGTTATGATGTATAATATAATTAAGTGAAAATAAACGCAACTCTGTCACATGATCGGTGGTTTTCATATTTGTATGGATTCAGTAAAATTACTTATAATAATGCCATGGGACGAGTATAAGGGCTCCGATGGGGATAATATTATGACGGTAATACCACGCACATCTTGAACTTTTTTGTTTTTCATCAAGTTGGACATTATAACAAAGGGTAAAACTACGCTACTGCAGTCCGTTGCTCATGAGACAGCTTGGGCTTTCGCATGGGCTATAACCTTTGACAGCCAGGAAACTGTTTCACCCACAGTTTAGTTATTCGACCTTGTGGTGGATGCTTATAGTATAAACTGAATTATGTTACTTAGTCTAAATTATCGTACTGGTGCTTAATTATTGGTGCGACCCAGTGCATGTTAATATTCTACACAGTTTGGTAGTATCTTTAATGCATACACAGACCGGATTCAGTGTGCAGCAAACATTAACACATTATAATGTGTATATATATATATGTGTGTGTGTGTGTATAATACATTATATATATTTAAACAAAACAAAAAAAACTATGGCATTGCATTAAAAAAAACATGAATTAGTATTCAAAGTTAAACATCTCAAATTCAATACGTTCTTTCTACTGCCGCCCAAAAGTTAAATAGTCACACTACACTCTTAACACATATTAAAACTGTTTTTAACAGTATGTCCCGTTGTCCATCTTTTCAGCCAAAACCATTTTCCGATTTCTGAATGGCAGTCCGTAGAACAAGTGTTTCTTGTTCGCAGTTGAGGACTGCACGTGAATAGCGACAGTTGCAACATGAACTGGGATGGGTGGGGAGGCGGTTCTAAGCAAAAAGACAATGGAACTTGTATTTTTTAAAGTATATTTAAAATTTATGACAAATCTGTGAGACTGACAAATTATAAACATCTGTTTTTAAAACACCATAAATGTGAAAATAATCTGAAAAGGATTTCTTAAAACTAAATTATTTTGCGTTTGGGAGACATCACTTGCTCACATAGTGGATGTCACTTTACTTGGTTTTCGTTCTCATTGCCATGAATCATGAACGTCATGAATGTGTTTATCGTTTCTTTAAAATGATATGCATTTTAGCGAGGAAATTAAGAATAATTAAAGGAACCGCTATACAATTAAACAATATGTCGGGAAGATAGAGGTCTAACTGACCATTTTCGGTATTTTTATTCCCTTTTTAATTACAGAACTTTACTTGCCCAGTGTGATAACTTTGACAGCTGGTATGTAAATCCTTATTCATTAGTTGACATATAAGTATGGTTAAACTTAACAAACAAGGACGAAGAGGTCTGATCATCAAGCACCAGGCCAAAATAGTGTGTATGCTTTGTGTTTAAATATATTGTTTACGATGGGGAGTTCCTCACCTTCAATTCCTATAACCGTCCTGTACAGCGCACGTTTTCCTGTCAATTCGCATTACATCCATAGACAAAATGCATGCACCGCTATTCAGAAATCACCGTTTGGTGAATGAATGCAATATCACGCTGGTTAAATACTAATGCACTGATTTAATAACAAACAGAACGGTGTACTAGTGTCTAACAACGACAATATATAAAAATACGGGGGGGCGTCGTGTGAGAAATGCCGTTTTGGTTCTTTCTGAGATTCAAGTTTTATCTCGAAATCCTTATGACCGCGGCACTCAACCAATTGGGAAATAAAAGCACGTTGTAACCGTAATTGGTGACGTAATAACAGGAAGAGTTTCCCTAGCGCTTCGAGGTGGAAGGACAGGGGGAGTGTGGGTTAAAGATGGCTGCTGTGCATTCACCAGGACCCAAGGGAAGACAGAACGAGTCGCTTAGCAGTTTGGGACTTGATTCAAGAGGTATGACAGAAACATGCGGCGCAGTTTGTACATCGAGTCCGTATGGCCATGTTGTGGCTGTTGATATCGGTAGTAAACATGAAAGTAAAGTCTGCAGTGATGACATGGCGGTGTTTTGCGACAGTAAGACTGAAATTGGCATTGTACCCCAAACAAACAATGCCCCGGCAGTATCGGAACTTGTAGATTTAACAACTCAAGAAGCGCAGGCCCAAGCGTACCCCGTTGTTGCCTGCGATGGACAGCGAGATTTCGAATGGTCTGAGGCGGAGGAGGAGTCAGAGCTGCACACGGTCGCAAAGGAGTGTTACAAAAGTCTTGGTAAGTGAGACAGATTTTACCGGAATTTCCCGTACATGTTTATATAGGTAAATTATATGTACGAATAAGAATGACATTTTTAATTATAAAATGTTATAAACGTTGGATAATACTATCAACATAATTGCCGATTATTTAGAATGAGGTTGGTAGATAACGGGCTACTTAGCCAAATATTTAAGAGAGCGATGACAACTATATTCAAGTCTGGTCTTAGGTAAATACTTTAGTTAAAGAACTGGTATTTATCAATGATATTGTTTAAAATGTTTTTTTTAAATATATATATAATTATCTATATCTATCTCTCAATACTAATGGATTCCTATCATTGTTATGCACATTAACTACCTGCTGTTTACACAGTGCCGGAGGTCCGGACAGGCATCTTCTCTGAAAAGACAGACAGGGGAGTTAAAGAATCATTGCCCTCTGTGAAAGAAATCCCTCTACCACCACCAGACAGGGAGAGCGAAGTTAAAGACGTGGGTGAAGAACTTCAAGGAGAAGCAAGTATCGAAGGTGAAGGGGATGGGGAGATGCCAGTGAAGGAGCGTAAGAGCAGGCTGGTGTGCCGCGAGTGTGGGAAGCGGTTCACCCGCCGTGAGACGTTCAACCTACACCGGCACTTCCACACACATCAAGACGAGCTTGCTTCCCTTACCTGCAAGGACTGCGGCCTCACCTTCCAGCACCGCAGCAGCCTGATTAAGCACCGCAGTGAGCACAAGGAGAAGGGTGGGCCGGTGGGATCGGAGAGAAGGGTCCACAGCAGGGAGGGGAGGAGTTTGCAGTGCGAATACTGCAACCAGACGTTCCTCACATTGGGCAAGCTGAGGTGTCACACATGTCAGCGGGCTCCGGAGAGGCCGTATCGCTGCCCTCTCTGCAGACGAGAGTTTCAGTACAGAGTCTCTGTCAATGCCCACATGCAGACCCACTCCCTTGACAGCCCATTCCGCTGCCTTGAGTGTAACAAGGGCTTTCCGTGCGGCTTGACGCTGCGCATCCACCAGCGGTCCCATGCTGCCCTCAAGCCCTTTGAGTGCCCCGAGTGCGGCATGGTCTTCCGCCACCGCTCTGTCATGGAAGACCACCGCCGCAGGCACACAGAGGACCGGTCCCACCAGTGCAGCCTCTGTAATAAGCGTTTTAAATACATTAGCCTGCTGCACCAGCACCAATTCCTGCACACAGGCCAGAAACCCTTCCGCTGCCCTGATTGTGGCAAGGCGTTTGCCTTTACCCAGAACATGAGGGCACACTGGCGGCAGCACCGGAAACGTGCTTATGCCTGCTCTCGATGTCCTCTCGCCTTTCCAGATTTGGCCGACCTGCAGACGCACCTGTTGAGCCACGAAGTAGAGGAAGATCCTGGTAGTATGGGCAGGTTCATGGTAAACAGCAGTGAGGAACGCTCCCACTCTTGTCCGCTCTGTCCTCTCACCTTGCCTGATCTAACCAGCTTGAAAGCCCACATACTTATCCATGAGGTAGAGGAGGAGTTTGGAGGACCTGGCAAGGGAAATGTTATCAGCAGTGAGGGTCAGGAGGGTGGTCACCCCTGTCCCCGTTGTCCACTCGCCTTGCCCGACCTGACCAGCCTGCGGGCACATGTGTTGAGCCACGTGGCACCGTTAGAGGAAGATGCTGGAGTATTTGGGATGGTAAGTGAAACCAACACTGAGAGTGCGTCATTGGCAGGCTGGGAGGACCCACTGAACAGGAAGACTCTGAAGTGCCCAGACTGCGGCAAGACCTTTCGCCACCGCTCTGTCCTGGAGCTCCACATGCGCATCCACTCCAGGGACAAGCCTTTCCAGTGCAGAGTGTGCGGCAAGGGCTTTAAGTTCAGTAGCTACCTGCAGCAGCATTTGATCATCCACACCGGCCAGAAACCTTTCAAGTGCCCTGACTGTGGCAAGGACTTTGCCTTCCTCCAGAACATGAAGACCCACCAAAGGCTTCACCAGCAAAAGCCTTTCCGCTGTACACAGTGCCGCAAGGGTTACAGCGAGGAGAGTGAGCTGCAGCGGCACATGGTCTCCCACACTGGGGACAAGCCCCATAAGTGCCAGCTCTGCAACAAGAGCTTTGGGTTAGCGTACCTGCTGCGTGACCACCAGAACACCCATACTGGAGAGAGACCTCACCGCTGTCAGGAGTGCCACAAGTCATTTCCTTGGCTAAGCAGTCTACTGGTACACCAAAAGATCCACGCTCGTAAACGCCAAGGACTCAACCAGCCTTTCTCCTTGCCCTTAGTCCCTCAGAGAGGACGGGGAAGGGGCAGAGGTAGCCGGGGCAGGAGAGGAAGCAGGTGGGCGTCAGGGTGGCCCCGGTGGGTAGGAGGGGAAGGAACTTCCTCTCAGCCTTCACCTTATACAGGTCAAATTTCACAAGGGATAGAGTGGCATGGAAAAATGGTCCAGCAGCCGACATCCCTTTTTGCTCCTCATTCAGATATTAGTGACCAGTGGCGGCCGCAGCAATGGCAATCAGAAGCACAACAGAGTTCAGTCCTCCCAGAGCAGAAGCAGCAGCAGCAGCCAACCTTGGGCTGGGCTGATGGAGGTTCGTTGGCACAGGTGGGACAAACCACAACTCAGTATGAGGACTCTCATTCCCGGAGAGATTCGTTGGCTGCATGGGGCTTTCAAACATCTTTATCTACGCCACAGAGCTTGAATAAACCGGAAAAGCCTGACGAAGGACAAAAGCAGCAGCAGCAGCAGCAGCAGGCTGTAGACTGGGTCAGTGCACCAACATCAACACAGGTGAGCCAAACCACAGTTCAATGTCATGAGTCCCATCTTCGACGGGGAGAGGAGACCCACCCAAAATCTGTGTGGGATTTTAAGACCAGACCTTCAGTTGTATCTCAGACCCCCGACCCACCAGAAAAATCTGGGGATGGGCAAAACCAGCTGCAGCAGCCTATGGGCCAAACCACAGTTCAGTCTGAGGAGTCCCCTGCACAAAAAGGTGAAGGGCCTGCCCTGTGGAGTTTTCCAACACGCTCTGCTTTGCCTCAAACCGTGAGTCCAACAGACAAGCCAGTAGATGAACGAAAGCCTGTGGCATGGACTGGTCCACTCCCATCAACACAGGGAAGCCAGGCCACAGCTCCGCATCAGGAGTCGCAAGCTCAACCAGGGGATGGTACTGCAATATGGACATTCCAAACGCCACTGACTGGGCTTCAGACCGTTAGCCCTCCTGACAAATCTGCCACCAAGACACAGTCTGTGGTGACAGACCATCCAGCCCCTAAAAAGCCAACCACCCCCCTTCTTTCTTCTCCGCTTGATTTGCCACCTCCTCAGCCTCTTCGTCTTTCTGAGGCTCCCAGCCCATCCCAAAACGGCTTCCTCACACAGCAGGCAGCCAGCTCTGACAAGCCATCTGGCCAGCAGACCTTACCCTCGCTGTCTGCAGCACAAGAAACAGAATGGCAAAAAGCAGACGGTGGCCACCCAAAACCCACTTTGCCATTTGCCCCAGATCCCCTTCTTCAGTGCATGATCTGTGGGTGCTCTCTACCTCGGGAGCTAGACTTGCACCTGCATTACATGCAGCATGCGCAGGGAGAGATCTGAATTTGAGTCTCTTCTATTCTGGTGTCTATACTCCGGGTATACTCCTCATACATTAATTCCCTCCATACTGTAATTTGCATTTCAGCTGCTGTTTTTTGTGACAGCTAGATACTTGACAGTTAATTAAAATGTAATTAAAATCGATACACCTGATTAATAGAATTTCAGATTAATCTGTGTACAAATTCAATGGGTTTTTTTTCACACTACAAAACCAGTTTAATTATTGTTCCTCACATTATCTGACAATTTGTCTGGCTGTTGTTTATATCGACATTATATATTTCTTGTTTCTCTGTTTGACTTTTCCAAGCCTAACTTGTCCTGTTTAAAGTGGCATCTCTAAATTCTTATTTGTCACCAAATGAATTGGTGCATTTTATTGTCTGTCATTGTAATTACATGTCTGCATGTCCCATATTTTATGGTATTGTTAGTGTTATTGTTGTTTATTTAATTATCGTTGTTTGTTTTTTAATTATTTTAAATGAACTATTGCTGAATCATTTTAAAAACTTTTGAAGATTTGAATTTGTACGTTGGATGAAAAAATTACTTTTATGGTAAGTAAAATGGTAGCACCGTTTTTTTTGTTTTTTTTGTTTGAGCAAGCGACGCAAAGCCTCTACTTTCATGGTTGAAAAGCACTTCCCTGAACTAGAAGGGTACCCAAATTATTTGTACTGTAGCAAGTCACTCAAGTGCTACAGTATTGTGCTAATGTGCAGCAACTTTCACCTTTTAAAAGTGCATAGATTGCTTAAAAAAATAAAATAAAATTCCATATAACTGAACTCTATTCCCTGGAAAAGTGTGCAACAAAGAATCACACACCTTTCATTCAAGACAAGATTATTATAATTACAGGTTTGTGATTAGAAATTTTTCTTGTTTGTGAACATTGCCATTACACTCCACAAATATTGTGTTCAGGTCTTATAACCTGTTTAAGAATTTTGAAAAGGGCATGATATGCTTGATCTGAGCATTTTAGCATATTTACTTAGAAATGACTGAAGGATTCTGTCTCTAATAAAACCTTGCATAACCTACTTAAATGTAAAGTCTTTTGGGAACCAAGCTTGGCATCTAAAATTCACCGGTTTGTAGGGTTTATACTAAAAAGGATAAAGTTTTGTTGTTGTATCTAAAAATTTAGCACAGCACTGAATCTGTAACCCATTAAAGTGAATTAAATATGTTCACTTTGTACCTATAATGTATGAAATTCATACTTTTTCTCAGCTTGATTCGGTTTTGGTTACAGATGTGTTTTTTAGAATGGGATTTAGAATTGTTTTGGAATTTTCTCATTCTGACATTTATTCGTGATATGTACATATAATTGTAACTTAAAAATTTTTGGGTGAAAATAAGATAATGTTTTCTAATGTAAAGTAAAGATTTTGATTTTCATGATCGAAAATTTAACCAATTGCTGCAGAATTAAAGCTGGATTATCTGACAATAAATCCCACAATTTAATGGAGATCAGAATTGCGGCAACCATATTGAAAATAAAGGGGGTTAACAACCGCTACGTGAGCAATGGTTACCAAAAAAAAAAAAAAATACTAATTTATGTGGCGTGTGTTTAAATACAAGCCACGTTTTCTTTTTATGCATCAACCCTGACATCTGCGTTCGGTAAAATCGTATTACCACATTCGGGAGAATAATGTCTGCAAAGACGATTGTAAAGATTTATGCCATATTTACTTGTGGATAATACTTAAGTATTTTTTTATTTAAAATAACAATATTGATAAAGACATGCAATTAAAAGCTATCTTGGTTATTTTCAGTGTTTACATCTGCTTAAATTCGCTGGCCTAGTCGTTTAGCTAGTAATACTCGCATCCAAGTATTCTTCCAGTAACTAGTTACACTTAAGCTTTACTGGCCACACTGTGTGATAGTCAAACGCGACATATTCTTTCACTAGAAATAAGACGTGTGAATTGTTTGTAATAGCTCTCTATTATCTATATCTATGTAGTACTTACTTTCAATGTCGTTACACTGAATTCTAATTTTCTCTAACAAGATTTGATAAGATTATAAAAACATTTTTTTTTACTATAGTAGTGACTGTTAAGAGTGATGCCATTTGTGTCAACATGACTATGATACTTATTTATTTTAATACACAATTCACCTTTATTTAATTTAACCATTTTAATTTTTAATCAGCAAATAATACTGAAATCGACATTGGATGATTATCATGTTTAGCAATCAACTATCTCTATCTCACTCATTTTTTGTCTGTGTTTGGTATATTTTGTATTTTTCATGTTATTATATTAGGTTACATACTTTAGTATTTAAATAAAAAATGCAACCAAATTAAGATCTCAATTGGTTTCTACGCGCCATCTGATCTAGCCGCGAAGGAAGTTGTCAGTACTTCTTGCGCAACATCCTGTGGTCGAACGTAGGCAATTTTTCTGTTACCTTGGAAAAGCATTTGAATGTGTGTTGCGGTGGAGTTTACATTCAGTGCAGATACCGGTGAGCCATCATGGCTGCTGTTTACACGGCAGATGGAGGGGTCTTGAAAACTAAAGGTGAGGGACTGACCACCGAAAATAATTTGGTGGGTGCCAAACATGATGTAGAGTCGTTAATGATAAACACCAAAAAGATCAAGGTGGAAGACACCAGCGGGGACCCTGTCCAAACTGAGCAAGTAACATCGAGTCGCCACGCCGCAGCAATGGACGCTGTCCCAGTCATAACAATCAAAGAAGAGCGCATCGGGGACGATGAGTATTTCCAGATAAAGCTAGGAGATATCGGAGAGAGTTCAGATGACATAACTGAAAACAACGATGAATCTGATGGAGACAATGAAAGTATTGACGGTAAGTAATATAGCCGTACAAAACAAATTCTGCCAATAAAGCGACATCAATGTCTAAATTCTAATATAACGAGCGTGTTTTATATTGATAATGGTTACTTGGTTTTATTGCGTTTCAGACACCGCACTGAGTATTGCATTGCAGAATGTGGTTCTATGGTCGTTTGTAGTTGAACTAAGTAGCTAGCATTTCTTGCTTTTGTTGTTTTCAATTTTGTAGTCTCAAAAAAACTAAAAACGAGCCTAATACTATAGTCTTGCAGTCGGTCAAACCGTTATATTTAGTGTCAAACTGAGTACAATTCAGGTAATTTCCTGTATTATTTGAAACCCATGCAGATTAATTTTATTTTAGAATTTTTCTATTGTGGGAGTTATCTCGCGAGAATAGGTAGAGCGCACAGCCGACATGTCACTGAAGGCAAAGGACGTCACACGTCAGCCTAGTATGGTTTGCACGCTGAAGTTAAACTCTTAGAAGGTGTGCGTGTGCGTGTGCGTGCGTGCGCGCGCATAGAAACCACCCGAACAATGTTTTAAAAAAATATTAACATTCTTTGAATAAACTCCTTGCTTTTACTATAAGTAGGTTACATTGTTGTATATGGAAATGGAGGAATCCTATGGTTTTGGATATCAGTTGCCTGGTTACTTAATACATATTGAAATCCCAGGTAATACTGTTTGTTTATATTTGATATGGTTTGAATCAAGTGCATTTAATAATTTACAGTAATTAAGAATCATTGCTTTAACTTGATGTTACTGTCTGTATCTATTCCTACTATATTCCCAGATTGTACTGAATTAATGAAATTGTTCACAAGAAATGGCAATTTTTGTAGCAATGAGTTTCAAATTCACAATTTAAACCTTAAAATTTGCTCTAACTGAATTTTTTGAGATATAATTGACCAAGGTGTACTAAGTGTATATTAAAACATTGGAGGCAAGACATTTACCTTATCCCTTTTATTATACATTTAAATGGGTTTCTGGAAATTTTGTTGGTGCTTATTTTAGGTAATTATTTTAGTTAAGTCTTGGTGAACACAAAATACTGAGTTAAGAATGATTTTGCTGGTAAGTTTTGCAGCTTTTGAATTTGACAAGTATTTAAAAACAATTCTCTGTATGTTAATGCTGATGTAGGTCAGGCTTACGTTTGGCAAGTATGAAATGTATGCCTTTAAATGGAAATTTCTTTGTTTTTTCTTACAAAGGTAGTGTGCAGAAATATTCCAGTTCACACTAAGATTGGGTCATCTATCAGTGCAGTGTAGGGATATTATAAATGGAGTCATTTAAAATTATATTTACAATGGATTAAATTGGTCATTTATTTTTATCCTGTAGCTTTTGTAATCCAGATGTATTAAACATTACTTTAGTATTTATTTTCGAAGCTATTAACCTAGCCATGGGTTTGAATGTGTTTAGCAAAAAACCTTGCACACTTGTATTTAAATTTAACAGGTTTGTATTTTCTAACTAAACAATCATTTGTGCTTCTAATAAGTCATTATCATGAACTGTTTTAAGAACTATACCATTCTGCTGTTATGAGGTCTCAATCAATTCATTCTTCAGTTGCCTAGCAAAATATTGGTTACTACGGAGCTATACCAAACACTGGCTTGGACCGTTTACTCAGTCTAATGAAGTATTAATGAAAAGGGAGGCATCTGCATTTTTGGTCAGTTGTCAGTTCTATAGCTATGAATGAATGTCAGCAGAAAATACTTATTAAGCAGTTGCCTTGTGTCATAATAAACAGGTGAAATATTTATTCTGAGCCTGTCATAAGGAATGGGGTGGTGATGGTGGTGGCATCATCTGTCTTGCATGTCTTGGGTATTGCTGCTTTGGCACACACAAAATTGAAGTAATTGTAAAAACGTGTCATTTACTGTGCTTTAAGCTTTTTTGTGATAAGTTAGTCTGGAGCATTTTTTTCTTTTTCGACCTTATCCCACTTGTTTTGACATTTTTAACTAGTGTTTGAGTCTGCTTTAACTTAAATTAAGCAAATAAAATGTTTTCAGGTTCCCAGCATGTAATTAAACCTTTTCTGTAGAACCGCAGTTTTCATTTGTTCAGCTAAAGCAGGGCTGTCAAACTTCATACCTCATGGGTCACAGGGTCTACTGGTATTTGTTCTTTACTTGTTTAATGGGAGACATTATTTGTAATATAAATCATCATAAATTGGCGAGGTGGCATAAACTTGTAGACCCTCTGGCTAACGAGGACTGGAGTTTGAGTATCTCGGATGCTGTTTTTTGCTACTGTAACACAGTCTGTTTCCCTAAATAAAGTTTTTGTTCTCTGTGTCTAAGATTTGAACTTTTTTTTTTTTTAAATTTTTTTTTTCTTGGGGGGGGGGTTGAGTCACATAAAGGCAATGTAATAATTTTCTACCATAATAAAGCCTATTTGTGGTCTGGTATTATTGTTTGTGTTTTCTTTTTCTTTTTTTTTTTTTTGAGAACAGGAGTCGCCCTGACCTCCCCTTTTCCCCTTTCTATTTTTAGGGGATTGGCTTTTCCGCTGTGTGGATTGTGGTGAAGCCTTTGGGCAGAGGGAGGCCTACCTGGAGCATCGACGGGAGCATACCCATGATGGCCCTATAGTCTGCCTGGACTCTGACTCCCAATGGGGTGACCTGCTTGTCTCGGAGGATGGAGGCCGCCGAACACTGTGCTGTGCTCTTTGTGGACGTAAATTCTCCAGTTCTAGGGGCTTTTTTGCGCACCAGCTGAAGCACCGCAATCAAGCCCTCAAGCAAGAGCCAAGTGTTGATGTAGGGATGCCAGTAGCTAAGCAACGTCTTTTTGAGTGCAATGATTGTGGCAAAACCTATTCAACTGTAGGCCTCTATCTCAACCATCAGCGCTCGCATAAACAGGCCTCCAAGTCAGTTTTTCACCAGCTTGCCCACCTTAAGAAGAAGTCATTCCAATGCCCCACTTGCGGCCGCAGCTACTCGCGAGCATCTGCCCTTGATGCTCACAGACGTTGCCACGAGGTCAAACTGATAAAATCCCGAAACACTGGCATAGAAAAGCCTCCTCCCTTACAAGAACTTCCAGAGGCAAGCGGTGATGTTGATGCTGGAGCAGATAAAAAACGTAGATCCCTCCACGAGTGTCCTGAATGTGGAAAGGCATTCCGCACCTCATCTGGATTGAGTACACATCAACGTTTTAGCTCTCACCCCAAATGTTCTGATGTTAAGACAAAAGAGGACACAAAAAAGTCATTTCACTGTCCTGAGTGCGAGAAGACCTTCTTGAGCAATGTTGCTCTAGCAGCACATCAGCGATGGCATATTCGACGGGCCCAGATCAGCAGTAGTAGCCAATCCTTATCATGCGAGGAATGTGGCAAGGTCTTCTCGTCCCTCACCTTTTACCACAAGCATCAGCGGCTTGTTCACAGTGAAGAGACCCCAGCTAAATCATTTCTCCATCAGGTCTGCCAGCTCCAGAAGAAGGCCTTTGGGTGTCAGGACTGCGGGCGTCGTTTCTCACGAGCTTCTGCACTTCAGTCCCATCAGCTTTGTCACACTGATGATTTTGGAGATGCAATTGAGAAGGTTTCCATGAAACAAACTACCAATCCAACTTCTAAGACGCCACCACAGAAACTATACTTGTGTGACAAAGCGAAGCCTGAAAGCTTTGCAATTGGAGCCCTAGTCTATTCCCAGGATACCCCTCAGTCTTCAGAGATTAAAGAAGACCTTGGGTACAAGTATGTTGACAACAGTGCTGAAGTTGACATGGAAGATGAGAATAGGGATTTACATGTGGAGGTTGTTAGCCTAGCTGGCTCTGATTCCACAGTAGAAAATACTCCCTTAGATTCAAGCACTCCGTTGCCAGTAGTTTGTGAATCAGAACAGGAAGTCAAAGAGGAGACGAATGCCCCTCTGAGTCAGACAAAGGATTTGTCATGTCTTTTGAAGTCTAAAGCAGAGGTTGATGTTGAGCTTAACTTTGAGACAGTGGTAGCTGACAACTGTAAAAACCAACCATTTGAGGTAAGAAATTTGGAGTGTCCTGAGTGTGGTCGTACGTTTGCCAGTGCCAGTGCCATTCGCTGTCATAGACTGTGGCATAGGAGACCAATGGGACGTGCTGCGGGTCACAAAACATGGACCCACAAAATCCCAGGCCAAACCTATTTGAAAAAGCCCACATTTAAGTGCACCGAATGTGGTAAGGAGAGCTATACTCTTACCTCACATCACACCCACCTGAGACAACATGAAGATCCAAAGCCCTATAAGTCTCTACTATACCAGCTTGCTGGATTACAGAAGAATTCATTTGAGTGTGAAGAATGTGGAATGCGCTTCTCTCGGGCCTCTGCTTTGCAGTCTCACCAGCAGCACCACAAAAAGCCAGATAGAACCCATGAATGTCCTCTTTGTGACAAGTCATACTCTAGCCATGGTGCTCTGTACAACCACCGGAAGGCTTGCCATGGTGGTGGGTTCCACCAAGAAACTACAGGAAGCAATACAAAGGAAGGGTTTAATCCAAGGAAAACTCTTCTTGGCCCAAAGGTTTATCACTGTGAAAAATGTGGAAAGGGTTTTTGGTCTCTGGGGGCCTTTTCCCAGCATAAACAGTATCAGCAGTGTGTTGAGGTTAAGGATAAGAAAGACTCTCTTGAGACTCTTGTCTCTCTTAATGGGCACACTCGTGCCCACAGTAAACGTGCTGACTGCCCTATTTGTGGAAAGAGGTTCCGTCATAGGGGTTATCTGGCATGTCACATGAAGAAGCACCGCTCTATCCCCATGAAGTACCACAAGTGCGAGATATGCGGCAAGTCTTACAGCATGCTTGCCTGCTTTCTCAAGCACCAACAGGTGCACGATTCTAAAGCGTTCCCACCACCGATAAAGTCTTTCCAATATCAAGTGGAACAAGTAAAGAAAAATATGTACAGCTGCCCAGATTGCGGAAAGCGGTTCTCTCGAGCTATGGCTCTGCAGTTCCACATGAGGAGCCACGGCTATGAGACCGGCTACCCTTTCTCTGCTGTGAATAAGTTGGTGCCCAAAGCAGAGATATTTAATTGTCCAGCTTGTCCTGCTCGGTTCTCCAGTGATGCAACTTTTCAAGGTCATTTGAGTCGGAAACATGCTGGCATTGTTGGCAAGTTCATTGAGGGAAGTTTGGATAACAAGGAGAAAGGAGAACCAGGGAAGCTTGCACAGTCATTTGATAAAGGAGACAAAGCCTTGCAGCAAGAATCAGAGAATCGCTGCCAACAAGAGAGTGGCCCAAAAGCCTCACTGAAATCTTTGCCTCAGCCTCCAGCAAAATCTGTTGATTCAGGGAAATACAAATGCAGTGAATGTGGAAGGGGGTTCTCGGTTGTTGGAGCCCTTAATTTCCATAAACGAGTTCATCTTAAGGACCCAGCTCAAGCTACAGCAAGTTTAAGACCTACGATACCTAAACTTGAAGAGACAAAGTGTAGGGAGGATACTAATGAAATTAAAGGCTTATATATTTGTCCAGAATGTGGAAGGAGCTTTGGTACTAATTCTGCTCTGGGAACCCATAGACGTTGGCACACGGATAAGAGATTTGCCAATACTTTATTAGCAGCAGATATACTCCGCTCGAGCAAGAAAAAATTCATGGATGATGGGCCTTTCCGTTGCAACCAATGTGGGAAAGGTTTCTTCTACTTTTGTGTTCTTAGACGACACCAGATGCATCATCCTGAATCTGAAAAGCAAGCGGGGCCAGAGGGCTCACCTACTTCTACTCACGTGCCCAATAGCAAACCCTCAACAAGCACATTATCCTGTCCAAAATGTGATAAGACTTTTCCACGTGCCTCTCTCTTGGCTGCTCACTATCAAAGTCACAATGCCAAAACATCTGTCTGTTCTCACTGTAGTCTGAGTTTCTATACGAAGGAGGCTCTGCAGAGGCATCAGTCCAAGGTCCATTCCAATGCAGAATGCTGTGATAAACCAGATGGGCCAGCCCCTGAGAAGCAGAAGGAGATAACATCAAAGAAACTAAAGCTTTATGGATGCCCTGACTGTAGCAAACGCTTCTTTAAGGTTAGAGGCCTCCGTGCACATAGGTGGCAAGCACATCGCAAGAGTCAAAAGACTGGGGGGTGTTTTATACAAGCCCTCAAACCCTTCCCTTGTACAGGTTGTGAAAAACGCTACAGTTCTCAAGGAGCACTCTATAACCACAGAAAGATCTGTACAGTAACTAAGAGAGAGTTGAAACCGAAAACTGTCCTGGAAGAATATGTAGCGCCCCGACACTTCTCTGAACAAATGAACAAATGCCTCTTTAAGTGTCATAAGTGTGGCAAAGCCTTCCCCAGCCCGGATCAACTTGAGGTTCATAAGGATATGGCTAGGAGCCGCCCACATTGCTGTGCTCTATGCTGCCGTGGCTATTGGACTGAAACTCAACTGCAACAACATTTGGTCTGGCATGATGAAGTTCGTCGACGCCTGCCTGCTGACCTACGATATCGGCTCAGCACCTGTAATCTGCCCACAGGAAACATCTCGAAGTCGGGGGATTGTACTGCTTTGAACCTCCGTGACACAAATCCAGTCCCATCCAAGCCACTTCAAACTCCTCCTACTGTTTGTCAATCGCCAAAACGCCAAAAGTGCCCACAAAGTGGAGAGGCCTTCGAAACTGCAATTGCTCTACAGCAGCACCAGTCTGTACACAGCGGCCATGACCCCTACCATTGCTCTCTTTGTCCCAGAGTCTTTAGTCAGATTCAGGAGCTCATAGATCACCACCAGGACTGTATGATTGGAAACCGAGAACAGGGCGATTGTGGCCCAGTACTGACAGACATTACACGAGAGGGAAATGGCTTGACTTGCATCGAATGTGGAATCACTTTTTGCCAAGAAGTTGAGCTCCACCAGCATTACATTGAGCATGCTCGAGGAGAATACTAAGTCATCACATGCAATTTGATGTGATTTGTAACTTTAATTTAAAGACTCGGTCAGTTGTAGTAACGCAAGGATGCTGCCTGTCCTGTAAATCTTAGAATTTTATTTTATGCCTTGCCACTTCCACATGTTTTGTCTGTGTGGGCCTTTGTTGCTGTTTAATAATGTCCACATAAAATAGACCAAATGTCATTTGTCTTTTATTGATGTTCATGTGTTCTCACTAAATTGCAAGCACTGTTCAAAATGCGTATTAATGTTTAAATGACTAAATGGGATGTGGGCTGCTTATCAGAATGAGACAGAACGGTGTGTACTTCTCTCTTAGATCTTTCATAACCCTTTAATAAAGTTTAGATACCCTTTCATTTAGTCTCTCATGCTCTTAAGCATTTCCTTTACTTAATTAAAAGAAATGTTTTCATTCATGCTAAAAATGTTTGCATATTGTACATGTTGCCTCACGTCTGCAAAAGCAGAGATTTATTGGGTATCTTGTCGGTTTCTTGATTTAATATGACATTGGTGCTCCGATCTTACTTTTTCTTCATTGGTAATGGCTTACAATGCATAGCAGTGTGTCGGTTCAAGTAAATAACCGAGTATGTCGTGTTTGACATGCTGTTTGTTTTGTATTGATAAATCAGTTAAGTGTATGTAAGAGAGTATGCAAAAAAAAAAAAAAAACCCCTCAAAGAACAGGATATGCTTTGTATTTTTCCATATGTATGTCTTGATGTTTTTGCTTAATTTTATGTTAAATGTTTTGGGGATTTGGTTATTTTGCACTTTGTTTTGTTTTTCAGCCATCCCTTGTATGAGTACTTCCATTGTACACCTTGTTTAACACAAATATTGTAGCTAAATTTGATTAGTGCTCTGTATGTTTAAAAAAAACTTGGTAATATTTAACGGCAAAGTTTATTGCTGTGATTTAATTGGAATTTCATATTAATTTGTATGTTGTAAATTGAGGCATTAAAAGATTTGATGGTGAATGAGAAGAAAGATGCTGGATATAATGTATTCATCGTTTTCCGGAACCCCGAGACATGTCAATCTTGTATGTAGCTTTAGTTATATTTAGTGAATGTACTTAATTTAAGAATTCAAAACATGTATTCATTTTCTTTCAACCAGAAGAGTTAGGTGTGTTTGTGAGAGAGTGAGTGAGTGATGTAGAACGGTTATTCACAAATTCAACAGGTTAGAAAACTTCTGGTTCCTGTTGTGCTTGATTTTAAATTTAGTTTTCTTTTTATTGATGTATCACAAACTAATTAAGTGGTAGATTATCATGCTGATTTCTTTATATTTGTATTGACCCTATTTTACCCAAATATATATTTGAGCACATAGTATAGGAACACGTATTCATGGCAATGTTTCTTTCCTAGTACTTTTCAAGAAAGCATGAGATTGAAGGTTATAGTAGGTTTGTTTTCTAATATTGCCATAGAATGGTAAGTAAAGTTCAATTTTTGTCTACACACACTAGTTACATAAATTTAATATACAATTCATTTAGGGCAATTTTTTAAATTGATACTAAATTGTTGGACATTAATTGCCCCCACACAAACTCTTTCAGGTCCTAGGTGTTAAAGCTATACATTTTATCATTATGGAATTAATGTATTTATTCTGTTAACCATGTGTCTTAAGTAAACAATAGTAAAACATTCTTGTGTATTTTTATTTAAAGCCAAGGGATAATATGCAAGAGCTGTCTGTTAAGAGCGGTCTGCCATTGTTAGGCTCATTTTAGATAGAAAAATGAAAAAATGTGCCTAAAATAAAAAAGGTTTATTACATGGTGTTCTGAACATGTATAAAATGCATAGGATTATATTTATAACTGTTAAACCATGGCTCTCCAATGCCATGACTTTAGTTAATACTACTCACCATTTATGATTGTTTACAGAAAAGTAATGCTGTTCCATTGCAAAGCTTTTTATTTCCTGTACGTTGCACTGAGGTCTAGTTTGAATTGTTGTACTTATGAGTTGGAAAAAATATTTTTTTCCCTGAAAACAAGCACAGATGTTCTTTGTTATAGCCCTTTGTTAGACCGTCTTGCAATTAATGCAAATTCATAGATTGTACGCTGATCCGATAATAAACATTTTCAACAGTAATGTTTTGTATAGGTTCTTTTAATGTTTAAAGACCCTGTCTGTTACTTTCACCTTAGCATGTCAGTGTTAAATTGAACGGCTACCGAACTTGGGGGGGGGGTTTGCTTTTCCAGTGTGGTTGTCTGTTTCAATTAAATAACTTTTAACCAAGTTTGACTTGTGTTTTTCATCCATTAATGTACTGTCCTCTTCTTTCTCTGTAGTGAAGCTGCGTAGCATGAGGTGCCAGGATTGTGGGGAGCAGTTTACTCGTTGGGAAGCCTTCAAGATTCATCTACGCCAACATGTAGAGGAGGAGAAAAGAGAAATAGGAAAACAAAGTACTTTGGACCCACAAAGAGAAGCAAGTATGTCAGCTCCAGGCTATGAAAAACTGGATAAAAATGCCAAAGATGATCAAGATTCCTGGTTGGATGATTCCTGGGAAGTAAATCCCTCGGATGTTTTCAACGTTCGGCCGCAAGGTGCTATGCTCTCTCAGGAGGAAACTCCGGTCTATGGCAGCTCTCACAGAGTTTATGCTTGTGCAATCTGTGGCAAAGTCTATTCTTACCTGGAATCCTTTAAGAATCACCAGAAGGTGCATCAGAGCAAACATAAGAAGCCTTGTAAGAATGTCTTCCCCTGCACTGAATGTGGGAAAGTGTTTAGTCGTGCGTCAAGCCTGACTACCCATCTGAAAGTGCACAATATTGAAGATATATCCAGCACCTTTAAATGTGATCAGTGCAATAAGAGCTTCAACTCTTCGCAGACTTGGATTGCCCACAAAGAGATTCATAGGCAAAAGCCGTTCTGGTGCCTTTCGTGTGCCAGGGGGTTTAAGGACTCTAGAGGACTCGACCGACACATGCTTGGCCACGAGCTCAAGCGGCACAAGTGCGACCTTTGTCCCAAGACCTTCCGCGTGCCTGCTGAGCTTCGCTATCACTACAACACACACACCGGCGCTAAGCCGTTCAGGTGTGGTCTTTGCAGGAAAACCTTCTCGCAGCTTGGCAACCTCATCACTCACCGCAAAAAGCACGTGGGAGTTTATAAAGAAGGGAGCGAGACTCCACTGGGGGCCACCTCCAAGCAAAATGCAGGGAAGAGAAGAGTGATCGTAATGAAGAAGCTGATAGTCTCTGGAATGCAGGATGTGGGGGAGACGGCGGTGGAAAGAATGAATACTGCAGAGCAGGTGGCTGAATCTGACGAGGAAGTGGAATCTGAAGAGGCAAAGGGAGAGGCGCAAGAGGAGCTAGAATGTTTTGAATGTGGCTGCCACTTCAGTCAAGAGTCAGAGCTGCACCTGCATTATATGAAGCATGCCAGTGGAGAGGTGTGAGTTTAGTGGATTAAACAGAAATGTGATCTGGAGATGTATGTTGTGAGTATGTTGATTGCCGTTTTACATTTTGCATACAGTTTTTGGCACTGACCAGGTGCCAAATATTACGTAGTACATTGCAGTCTTTTTTTTATAAAGGTGAGCTCACCGTATTACTCCAAGTCTTGAATGCATGTAAAGTAATTGTCTTCTTAGAGCCGTTACCAACTGAATGTGGGGATAATAATCGGCTTGTTCAGCACCTTTCAGGTGACGTGGTCAGATGCCCAGCATTCGTCTTTGAAGACCAATGGCAAAATTCTGCCATATTACATGTGATGTTTAAAAATTCACAAACTAATATCTCAGGGCTCAGTTCATAATGTTCACCAATTTGACACAACTGTCAACTACCGTTTGTGTGTATCTGTATATGTATATATGTAAGGGGGATTAGCATACTTGCATCTGCAAAGCTGCAGCATTGTTGATGCTCTTGGAATTTTATTTACTAAATGTTTCCCTAATGCCTCCTAACAAAACACTGGATTAGCTTAATGGAATTGGCATTCCTCCAGTAATGTGGTCACATGGTTTTTATCACCTAACGTGGGAAATCGATACACGATAAGTGCAAAAATATGAAGGTGTTTTTTTTTTTTTTTTTTTCTTTTTTTTTGGGGGGGGATGACAAGTAATTGTACAGATCTGGCTCTTTATTACATTTTTTATTTTGTTTGACATTCACATTTTGCCTTAAGGAGAGTGCAGCCTATCAGTTGGTGGCTAAATGAACACTACACCCATACTTCGTATTTGTATTTTATTTTTTCCCCATGTTGGTTGGTCAAGATACTTTTTGTTGCAACATTCAAGTCCAGATTGTGGGACTACTGACTTTGGGGAAAAAAAACAAGTCATTGTTTTTTTTACCTTGCTAAGTAGTGCTGAAATAGTACTGAAATTTAAGAAAAATGGGAAAAGGTTTGTATGTAAAGAAAGACTAAAAGTTAGATACCTGGGCCTTGGGATTTGGAATGTAGAACCGTATTTAAATTATTTTCAACCTGCATTTAAGCTCTACAGCTTTCAATGCTAGTTGGCATATCTCGATAAAATTAAAATATGCTAGCAAGTATTTGCTGCCTTCTCAACAGCAATAACATTGTTTGTAATGGTCAGGGAAGTTATTTTTTCTTGATTGACATTGGTGTAATGTGGAATGGTTGTAATTGGACCGAGACTGGAATCTACAGATCTGTATTTCCTTGTAAGGTTAGGTTTTTATCATAGAAATATTGTGATCTTAATTTTAACATGAAAAACTTTTTAGACTGTTGTAATGTTTGTTTAGTTGTTTTCCTCTAGGTTAGTTTATCTATTCCAGTATGTTTCTACTACGGTGTGTTTTACAACTTTAACTGCTCAATTTGCTTAGTTTTGCATTCGTAAAAAAAAAAAGCGTCTGTCAGACGTCTTTGCCACTTGTAGAAGATGCAATTGGGTGGATCAATTTGTGCCTAATTACTAGAAAATGTTGCATTTTTATGCAATCAACTCTATTGCAATCAGTAAAATGTAGTATCTGTTGTTCAACAATTACCTCTATTGTATGTCACACTTTATCAGATTCTATGTTTGAAATTGCTTGCTTTTAACAAAAACAATAAATAAATAAAACTGGTGTGTTGAATTTTGTCTGTATATTTGGTATCGTAGTAACTTATGCATAGTAAAAATAAGTATAACTTATTACGACAGTGATGTTGAATTTCTTTCCCTATGTATAAGTTTGGTATAAGGCACTTTCCCCTACTGCTTTGTAGGTCTGAGCTGTAATGCCTAAACGTTTGCCCCCACCCCACCCTCCCGTCAGATAGGGAATGAGACTTAAGTGTTTCAAGATGTAAAACAAATGAATTATAATTACAAATGTATCTCGTATTCGTCAATCCAAGATGTGTTGAAAGATGTTCGTTATCTTCAAATTTGAGTGACTAATAGGATAAGAAGTGTTTATTCAGGTGGACTGTTTCCCATGATCTAAGCCACCTTCTAAAAATAATACCTATGTTTGTGTGTATATATGTACCTGCTTGTTCCTTGATCAGCCATCTTTCCCTTCCCAATTCGTAAGAGATGAGGGCCGTCGTGTTTTCTGTGCTGGTTGTGGCAGTTGGTGAGTTGGCCCGTCATGGAGTGTGTTATTTTAAACAGTCAAACGTGATAAATTAACTGAATGGCAATTTGTCTAGTGCATTGTACCTTTCTCGTGAAGTTCAAACGTCTGGTCTAATGTAGGATTGGCTTGTAAGTGCATCTGTTAAACTACTTCAATCCTGCAGATTGTGTTATTTTGATGCGCTATTCAGTTTTCAGTAGTTTAATTTTGCACCCAATAACGTCCTGTGTTTGTTTTTGGGGGGGGGGGGGGGGTTTCCCACAAATTTAAAAAACTATTCCTGAATTTTATGTAAGGACAAATGTGGGGCCGTGTGACAGTTTGCAGCCAGGATGAAGATGATAAGATTATCGGGGGATATGAGTGTCGCCCTCACTCCCAGCCGTGGCAGGTGTATCTCACTTACGACGATGGAGAGCGCTGGTGTGGGGCGTCATTGATCAACGAGTGGTGGGCAGTGTCTGCCGCTCACTGCTACATTCCGTAAGTACTCAACAGTGTTTGTTCACTAGATGTATCTCTTTTGCTATAGACTTTGGAAGTATATAGTTGACCCCTTAAGAGTGTGACTTGATTTATTTATTTTATATTTAACATTTAAATTTTAAAGCCCTAGTTTAGAATACAATGAAAGAAGAAAATTGTTAAAGGGTTATCTGCCCCGCCCCATTAGCACTTTTTCCTGTATACTTGTCATGTTATGTATCATTCCTAGTTTTAAAATGCATTATTTAAAATGCTACATTTAAACATCAGTCATGCATTGTGATAATAAATGTATAAATATGGTTTCTTAAGCTGCTATCACTATCTGGAAGAATAAGAACATTTACCTTTCCGTTGGTGCCATGCCCCTCCCCACCAGCCCACCTCGTTTGGCGGTCCATCTTGGGGAACACAACCTGTACACCAATGAGGGAACCGAGCAGAGAATCTGGGCTGAAAAGGTCATTCCTCACCCTGGATACAGCACTTTCAACCATGACAATGATTTTATGTTGATCAAGCTGAGTGAGGCAGCCTCATTCAACCAGAATGTGCAGCCCATTCCCTTGGCAACTAGCTGTGCTCAGGCTGGTGAAAAGTGCTTGGTGTCCGGCTGGGGAAATCAGATCAACACTGGAGGTGAGAGGTGATAGTGGGAGGGAGTTTGGAAGGTATGAAAATAAGTATGCAAACCTGAAAACACCAGTTTACATGCAGTTGATAAGCAGATTTTTAGCACTTTAAAAATGGTTCAAATGTAATTGATATACCCAATCTCTTGGCTTGTGGTTCAACCAAATGGTCTTATCTGATAGTGACCTGCGTGTAACTGTCTTCCAGTAAACTACGCATCAGTGTTACAGTGCCTGGATCTACCCGTTCTGTCTGAATCACAATGCAAGAATTCCTATGGCAGCTTAATAACTGATAACATGTTCTGTGCCGGATTCCTTGAGGGAGGAAAAGATTCCTGTCAGGTTTGTCCCCACACTATAATTCTAATGCAGCTGATGGATGCTTTTTTGTTTTTGTTTTTTTTGTCGTCCAGCAGTTGGTTTAAAACTGTTCTCTATATAGGTAATTAAATTAACGTGTTCTTCAGTAAAATCCATTAATCAATGTTTGTGATGTTTGTCAATATTTTTCTCCCTTATATTATCAATTTGCTATAAACCTCCAAATGTGTCCTTTTCTCTCAGGGAGACTCTGGTGGCCCTCTTGTGTGTGATGGCCAGCTTAAGGGTGTTGTGTCCTGGGGATTCGGCTGTGCTGAACGTGGCCACCCTGGAGTTTATGCTGAAGTCTGCCGCTATATTGACTGGGTTAATGACATTATAGCCAGCAACTGAGGAAACTGGGTAATTTGTGTGTTCAGTTTAAATGCCTTGATCAAATGGCACACATTCGAAATGGTTAATGCTCCCTAACGTGTTTTGAAAATATTTTGATTGAAAACGGTTTAATACTTGGACGTATCACAAATGTTTCTGTTAAGTGTCCTTTAACAAAATAAACATGTGACTACGTGCACAGTCAAACGTCTGCTGTTAAGTCATTTATTGCCTCTCCCCTCACCCGAAAGCTCATCCATTTCGCATTTTCAAATAATCTTGATTAATCCTAAACTCGCTAAATGTAATATTACTTTGCACATTCAAGCATGTAAGACCCTGACTAACATATCTATATAAAAAATTTTAAAAATAATCATTTTCTTTTTTGTAAGTAAGTTTTTATTGAAAAATGTATATACAAAGTGAACAGAAAAACGGTTTATATTATGTCGTTTCGTGTAGCTGAATTTGTGTTGGCGGTGGAGAATGTATACAAAATAGCAAAGTTAACCCCCACCTCAGAATCATTTTTATTTTATTTTAAGTAAAGTATCCGCCCATGTAGAGACTGGGTTCAGTGCCTCCCTCCTCAGCATCCCTCGATTGGTGGTCCTGGACAGAAGATGGCGGTATATTACTTCCCTATTAAAACGGACAACAGTGATCGATCAAAGAGGGATGGTAGAGTTGTGAAAGTGCAGACCCCTTCACCTGGTGTGAACTGTGTGGTTACTGTCCTAATCGCTTTAACAAGCGATTGTTAACCCCAGCATGTGGTGGCACGCGTTATCCTTCCCTCTTTCCATTTGTGAGAGTGCTGGTTTAAATATTCTAGAAATAGGCTTGACAAAACCCAAATAAACCGGGAATTCTAGCAGTAGCTAGAAATAGGTCCCTAGAAATGTTGCAACCCATA